>OMKR01110212.1:0-13937 GCA_900302355.1 Cyttopsis rosea | reverse complement strand
ATAACCAGGACGCTAACTGAGGCAGGACAGAGGGAGCACCGTGCCGCCGTGAATAACCAGGACGCTAACTGAGGCAGGACGGAGGCAGCAGGACGGAGGCTGCAGGACGGAGGCAGGACGGAGGCAGCAGGACGGAGGCTGCAGGACGGAGGCAGGACGGAGGCAGGACGGAGGGAGGAATTAGGCAGGACGTAGACAGGATGGAGGCATAGCGGAAGGAATGCAGTAGCAGGACATGGGCAGGACGGAGGCAGGACGGAGGCAGGACGGAGGCAGGACGGAGGCAGGATGGAGGCGGCAGGACGAAGGAAGGACGTAGGCAAGATGGAGGCAGAACAGAGCAGGATGGAGGCCCACCTGCTGGAGGGGCCATGCACAGCCCCATGCTGACGAGGAAGGCGGAGGTGGAGGCTAGGGGATGGAGGGTGGTGCAGCATGCTAATTGATTTGTGGGATGGAAAATAGGAAGAAATAGCCTCTAATGTTACTGCCTTGAGTAATTCAACCATGTGTAAAAGAAAATCAGATATTTTATCTGGTAAAATGATGTTTACAATGTTAAAACAGTCAAAATTACATGTAAAAGAAAAATTATTTTGTTTTATAAAATGAAAATGAGAAGCATTATAAGAGACAAACCAAATATAGATGATATTCATTAGTCATTTTAAATGATTTTTGTTAATTAATTTTGAAATGAATAGTTTGGAGTTTTCATGTAGAACATAGGAAGGTTGCTCTCTTTTCTTTAAACTGGCCGCTCGGCTCCATCCCTCCATCAGGAGTTCAATGCAAGTGATGAGGGACAAATTTACGATCTGCACTGCAACGCAGCAACGAAAGCAGTGCCGGCAAACAGCGATTTTAGCAATAAAACCAAACGTATTTTTATAAAAGAAATGATTTTGAATTTGCAAAGTCACACTGCTGTGGCATCACCTTGCTTTGCCTGAAATGTGGAGTCAGCTTTTACACTGAACGCAGATCGTGGATTTGTCTCCCATCACTCACACTGAATTTGTCCCCCATCACTTGCATTGAACCCCTGATGGTACACTGAATATGTTTTACTAAAATAATAATTCAGTACTGTACTGAAGCCTCACAGAAGCCCAATTTTGGGGGGAGTGGCATACTGGCAATGATCCATGAATGGCTGGCTTAATAAATAAACGCACTACAATGATTAATGTTTCGTGGCGATTCGTGTTTTGGCTTCTGGGTGAGCAGAATGGAACCATTACCCTCCATTACATGCGATACATGTAATAAATACACACAGGGAAGCCATGTTGTGGAACACACCGTGCACGGGATTAATTTTATCCTCTATTTCCTCCATATTAACGAGCACATCAGTTCAAGAACAAACACAGGTATTTATATCGTCCTGTTAAACTGTTTTGACAGTGATAATCATGGGTGGGTTTCAGACCGCATCTCAGTTATTTTTAGACAGGGGCTTATATTTCTAAACTTGTCAGGTAGATTGCTTCCCCCAGTTACAGAGACGTGGCTCGGTGACCTGAATTCGTACCGAGCTTCGGAATCGGCTTCGAGTCAGCGATTTTATCCCGGTAAAGTAAGCGTTATTAACAAAAAGCGGCCAACAAACGAAATCACAAAATAGAGATCCCTTACTCATCTTATTTCAGTTCAAAAGTGTTGATAATGATCTTGATCAGTTCAGTAGGAGGAATGGCAGCAGTGAAGCAGTGGGCGGAAAGGATGCGAAAAGACCGTTAATTTGCATGTGAGAGAAGTTCGACCAAAATACATTTGGCACCTTAGCTAAGACTTTCGAACCGCACCTCCAGGCGCACAACATGAATCATTTATCAGAGGCTCAAATCCAGTAAAAGATTTGTTCGTTTGTCCCGACAGGCGTCTGTCCGTGTGGTTTTCCTCTGGGCAATTAATCTAGTACAATATAATGAATAAATTAAAGTATTTTCTTTTACCTGAAACATTGCCACTTTCATATTTTATGTAAGAATTTTGGCGATAAAATGCATCTTCATGTCTGAATTCCTCGTCTCAAACTAGGCCATGTCAATATGGCATGAATAAAGGTGCTGTAATTCCAAAATGACTAAATTGTGATGATGTAGTGCACAATTTGTACTTACTTGTTCATTTATGTATTGACCTGCAGGTATTTCAATAACATTCCTAAAGAGAAACAGAACTTTCACAATAAAAGCGTCATCTGCCTAAGTGGGAAGTTTTGGTCCAACAAAAATTCATTTCAGGTTCATAACTTGGAGCTAATTCAACCTGACTCACAAAATACAACATGCAACATTCTCATTATTTCAAATAAGGAGTGGAGGAGTGGTGAGTATTATATCTAATAATTGTTGATAATAATAATAATATTATTATTATTATTATTATTATTAATAATAATAATAATAATAATAATAATAATAATAATAATAATAATAATAATAATTATTATTATTATTATTATTATTATTATTATTATTATTATTATTATTATATTATTATTATTATTATATATAATTTATGTATATATATCATCGTCATAGCCAGGGAGCCACATGCTGTTTGGCTTTCTCCCTTTACACTAATTAATACATACGGTACTTATGAATATTATATTCCATATTCCATTCCATTTCTGCCAAGTCTGTTCCGCAAAATGCCACAAATTTCTAGGATTAAAAGACATCAGGGGCTTAGCCCAAGGGGAGCCTCAGTTTGTTGGTTGTTCCATTCACAACTCAGAGCTGAATCGACTCTTCTGACTCTCACACCAACTGAATGAAATGGAACGCAGAGTCAGAAATTTTTATGATTATTTTTATTGAGTCACTCGTAAAGACTCAAATCTCCAAAATCAGCCCAACTTTTCATCACTAATTAGGATCAGCTGAGAGCTGTACATGGGGTAGAAGTTAGTTGGTCTGAAGAAAAGGGAGAGAGAGAGAAAAGTACAGATAAACGACAGGATGTGGCATTCAGAAGTGAAATTAACCGGTTATTTATGAAAATGCAAACTACAAAAATGTGATTCTGTAAGTGAATTCAAGGTTCATTCCCATCAGTCCTGTGTGACTGTTTTGCATCTGATTTCATCACCTCATTTTGCGTCTGCCATCATTACTTTTGACAATAAAACCTTACTGATTTTGATCTGGACCAGGATTTCTCAAACTTTTTCACGGCAAATCTGCAAATTTGCAAATCTCACAAAAAAGAAAAAGAAAAAAAAGAATTAAATAAAAAAGAAATTCTGTGGACCCTCTACAATTGCTTCTAGGATCCCTAGGGGGTCGAGGACCCCAGTTTGGTAAGCCTTTCTCTCGACAATAACTTAATTTCTGTCAATTATTAGATTTATTTTATTATCTGTATTTATGTAGGCAGCGCAGCAACATAGCAAGCAAGGCAAGCAGTAAAGCAGGCAGTAAAGCAGGCAGTAAAGCAGGGAGGGCAAGAGGGACTGGCTGCTTAAATAGGCCGACCCATAAGGGCGTGGAAGCATGTGGCGCTGTCGAGTTGTCCAACAGAACTAGCTCCGCAAACTACTCATCATTTATGGCCGTTCTGACTGATGTACCAGGGAAATAGTCACCGGCTACTATAACGTTCACATACTACAACATTTCTCTTCATTCTACCTCTTCTTCATCTTTCTGCCTCCCTGCTTGATCACGTCTCTCCTTGTCTCCCTGCTCCCATTTACCTCCATTCCTTGTCTTCTATTTCCATCTTACACTCTCTCCTGTATTTCCTCCTATTTTCCCAGCCTGTTATGTCTTTCTCGCTCTAGTTATTCTCTCTCTGTGCTCAGGTCTCTGTTTCAAACATACTCCATGTAGATCTGAACTCTGCTTAACAGCATCCTAACTTTAGCTTTTAGAGCGAGAGAGAGAGTGCAGAGATCCAGGTGGGATCCTGTTTGCGACGCCAAATTGTTGAATAAAATCTCTCATGCCCAAAATGTCTTTTGAGTATAAGTTTATTTATGCATGGAAAGAAGTGCAGCACATACTACTGTATGTAGTATGTGAAAAAATGTAGTGAAAAAAGCCTGAAAACTTTCCTCTATCCTTGTGTCTCTAAACTCACTTCCACAAGTTCTCTGAAGACAACGCGTGTCACATGCATCTAAGTAGTGTCTTTGGAAGGTGGAGGTAGAGTAGATGTTCTTCTGGCAGTCTCTGTGACTCTGTTGGAATGTTATGTTTTGACCTCTAAAGACAAAACTATAAATTGAGGACCAAACCAATCAATGAAAAACCTCACGATGGACTGGACAGTTTTTAACTGTTTGCATATGGTAGTTAAGGATTATCTCTGTGCATGTATGGAATAGTGCTAGGTTTAGGGTGTAAATATCGGTGAAATATGGTACCCACTTGATAACCTCAGTGAAATTCTCATCCTGGCACTTATGGTGGTTGTCATAGCTTGGAAACTCCCTCCTGAAGCGTTGGGAGAGGTATGTGAATTATTTGGCTAGACAGGGATTCTGTGTATGGCCACCTAATTATCAGAACAAGGGATTTAATATCAGATCCTGTGTATTATTGTATATGGTTGCAAAGCATGAAAATTTCGTTTTTGGGATCTACCTTGAACTTCATGTAATAGCTTTCCTCTAGTGACACTATTGAAGCTACTATGAAGTTCCCCATCTGTCTTTTTCAATATCAGTTCCTCTACCAGAAGCCTTCTGGCAGTGTTCAACGCAGCATCTTAGCTGTTCCTAGAATTGCATGCTTCTGGATGTTGATCTCAAATGTTGTTCCTGGTATCTGTTGGAGTAACACAGGGTCCATGTATGCCTCACTCCCCACACCCTCTCTAGTTCCCTTTTCAGCCCCTGGTAGTTCTCCAGCTTGTCAAGTCAAGTTTATTTATGTAACCGTTAATCACAATACAGTCTCAAAGGGCCTCACAAACCTACATTTCACATAAAAATCAATGGCCTCCCCTAGTCTGAACCCCCATCCGGGCCAGGAAAAATTGCCAGAAAAACCCTTTTGGTAAAAAAGCAATGGGTGGAGTTACTCAAATGGGGGGTGGTTCTAATGCTAATGTGTCACACCTGACGTAGGGTGTGACAGCAAACTTGAACAGTGTGTTTTTTTACGACCGAGGCCGAGAAATATATTTTTAAAAACTCACTGGGTTGTCTTTTTTTTTTACAATTTGTGTGTTAGTAGGCCCATCAGAGACCCAAGTGAATGTACACAAGCACTGAAAAAATGAATGAAAAAATTTCATGATATGTCCCCTTTAAGTCTTGATTTAAACATTTCTACAGAAGTAGCAGTTCTGATTTCCGCCGGTAGGGTGTTCCAGAGTATTGCTGTCTGGAGTGAGAATGCTCTGGAGCCTGCAGACAAACTCTTGGAATCGCTAAAAGACCAGCATGTTGTGAGCATAAGGCTCGATATGGTACATAAGATACCATTAAGTCAGTAAGATAGGAAGGTGCTAGGCCATGTAATATTTTATAGGTAAGTAGCAAAACCTTAAAGTCACATCTGAGGTAAACCGGGAGCCAGTATAGGGGTAATATGATCAAACTTTCTAGTCCTAGTCAAGATTCTTGCCGCAGCATTTTGCACTGACTGGAGGCTTTTAACACTAGACATCGTAAGGCCAGAGAGCAACACATTACAATAATCTAAGTGGGATGTTACAAATGCATGAACTATGGTCTCTGCATCACTCATAGATAGAATGGGCCGTATTGTAGCAATATTGCAAAGTTGGAAAATGCAGTTCTGGTAATGTTCTTAATATACAATTGAAAAGAGAGAGTGAGGTCAAATATAACTCCAAAATATTTTGCTGAGTTACTTTGGGTAATAGTACAGTTCTAAAAGTTCAGAGTGGTATCCTTAAACAGGTGCCTGTGTCTGGCTGGACCAATAACCAGCATCTCCGTTTTCTCAGAGTTGAGATGAAAGAAGTTACAAGACATCCACTGTTTAATTTCAGTAAGACATGCCTCTAGAGTACGACAATTGCGCAGGGTAGTTAGTTCTAAGGGCATGTATAGTTGGGTATCATCAGCATAACAATGACAGCTAATGCCATATTTGAGTACGATATCTCCAAGTGGCAACATATAGATACTAAACAACAAAGGGCCAAGTACCAATCCCTGCGGGACCCCACAAGTAGCATTAGAATACTCAGAGGTCACACTGCCATGAATTACACGGTGTGTCCTCTCTGAAAGATAAGATCTAAACCAGGAAAGTGCCAAACCTCTCATGCCATGCATGTGTCAAGGCAATCTAGCAGTAGGTTATGATCAACAGAATCAAAAGCAGCGCTGAGGTCGAGTAATAGCAACTGATGAGTTGTTGGTGTCCATTGCTAATAAAAGATCATTAACAACTTTTGTGACGGCCGTTTCAGTGGAGTGGTGCGTTCTGACTGGAATAATTCAAATAGATCAGTCGAGGACATGTGATCAGTAATCTGTTGTTCTACAATTATTTTAAGAATTTTGGAGATGAAGGGGAGATTTGTGTAGTTACTAAGACTCTCAAGGTCGAGGTTGGGTTTTTTTTTAAGTAAGGGTAATCATGGCTGTCTTAAACTCATAAGAAATGAGTTAATAATGTTGAGAATAGAGGGTCCTAAAATTGGAAACAGCTCTTTAACAAGCTTTCTAGGGAGTGGATCAACTAAGCATGTTGTCTGTTTTGCTGCATTTACCAACTGCGATAGAGTTTCAAGAGACTGCATCAAGGTGTGAGAGGTTATTTATACCATCTGCCCTAGTGCCTGATCCTGTCTCACTATTGGAAGGATTTGATTGGAGTTGAGCCCGAGTGTTTTTTATCTCTTCTCTAATAAGCTCAATTTTCTAAAGAATTGCATGAAGTCATTAGCTGTAAAGGGGTGGGGAGGTTTTTCTGGTCCGGTTGGAGGTTCAGACTAAGGGGATGTCGTTGATTTCTCTGTGAAATGTCGGTCTGTGCCCTTTGAGACAGTATTGTGATTAATTTATTGACTTGACTTGACTTGACTTGTAAGGTCATCGATGGGACCTTCATAAAATGGAAAGGAAGCAATAGCTGTGGGTAGTAGGTCACTTATACTTGTCTTACATGTCTTGTGTTATACTCCTTCTTGATGTTGGTGCCACTTGGGACTAACACATCTGTCTGCACTGCAGGGTTCTGTTTCTTGCCTACTACCACAATGTCCGCTTGGTTGGCCAGTATTTCTTTCTGTCCATCTGGCTGGAGCTGGGTTAGGGTTTCAGTGTTGCCCTCAGTAGCCTACAGATGTTTCCACACACCATCCCCGCACTTGGTTGTGCAGCCCAGTGTATGCTGTGTAAGCTCCCTCTCTTCTACAGTTAACCAAAACGCACATGTAGAGATAGATTGGGGAGATGATTCTTATGGTGATCTGCATTAATTAGCAATCCTTCACATTATAGGGAGATTTAAGATTAAAATGTATTAGCAGTGAACCCCTCTCTTTCTGTTTGGGTTATGGTCATCATCCAGACCTTTTAGGGTTGCGTTCATTGACTCTTAATGTATTTCTCTATCTGTTTTTAGTTTCATGCCACACAACTGAACTTTGATAGTTTTACGTGGTAGTTGGGTAGTCTCAACTGAAAAGGCTGAAGTTTAATATTGCTTTAGTGTCTACGAAAGCTTTTGAGGAGTGTCGAATTTGAAGTTGAATTGGTCTGGACTATAAGTGTGTTACTGTAGATGTAATTGCTGAACATGAGATTTTCACCAGTCTGATCATCTGTACTGCTGCTAAAAATGGCGTAAAACCCTGTGACCTGAGGCTATCATGCTGTAGATAACACAGTATAGTCCAGATGTTATCTCAACAACAGAGCAAGCAACGTATCTTCTAATATCGACAAAGTGAATTGATTCAGAAGTATGTGAAGAGTATGTTATGGCTCTGAGAAAAGAGAGAGAGATTCTGTGTTACTATCATGCCTGCTGGATTATATGTGCTTAGTCACTCCACCAAAAACCCACATAACAACACCTAACAAATGCAGTTAACTGGCACCGCGACGGTGGTAAACAACTTTCTTTTCTGATCCAGGTTTCTCCACTCAGGCTTTGATTAATCCCCAGGCACGTTGACGACCAATAAAGTGGAATGCGGTTGAGGTTTCGGGCCGACTTATTTCACATCAGTGGAACCAGAGATTACAATGCGATAGCACGGAGAAAGTAAATCAGCGAATAGCAACACTGCTGCTGCTGCTTACTGTGTGAATTAAATGTGTAGATCAGCTTTGATTATCACTGCCCTATCGATTATTCAGATATATTTCAAATAGAAGCTATTGTTAAATAATAGATATTTTGGAAAATATGTGGTTACGCCTTATACAATAGATTAAAGTGGAAATGATCATATGCTCTGTAATATATTACTGAAAAATATGAAATGTTATTGAAAAAAATTTACAATATTATTGTATATATAAATGTACTATAACATTGCCATTCTATTACATTGAGTTAGGTCAAAGATGCAGGCCCCTTTTTAATATGGTCAATAAAAACAAAACTTCTACTAAAGGAAAGAATCTCTGTCTGTCTGTATCTCTTATCTCGACAACCGTTCATCCAATCTAATCCACACTTGGCGGGTGTATTGCTGGGGACCCAAGGACGTGTAGTGTTGAATTTAGTGCAATTTGGACACGCGGCATGCGTAATATTAATAAACTTTGAATAAATAGCGAACAGCGAGCCAGCACGGGCCGGGGCTCCCTCACGACTTAGGTTGCCCAATTGGCCTCCCCCTAATCGGCACTGTGCCCTCATAGCATTTAAACTTTGAATATAGAGTGAACAACGAGCCAGCGGGGGGGCAGAGATTGGAAACCTGCAAGCAGCAATACCGGAGGCCAAGCAATCAACCCGTTCTGAACAGGCACATTTTCAATGGGCACTGCACTAGTTCTGTCAATAAAAATAAGACTTATAATAATTACAGTATTTTGTATACAACAAAGCGCATGCAATACAACACATTCGGTGAAGGAAGTTGAGTGGCGATAAATAAATGAACACACACACCAGGACAATTCATTTGTATTGATTCTTAAACGATTCCTCCACAAGACAGCAGCTGTTGGTTTGCAATCTATTGACTTTACCGGCTGCAGAGATCCAGATTAAAAAGAAACAGGATTGACTTTTCTTCCCTGATAACAAAGGTTTTCAGTCCCTTTCAGAGCACAGGGACCAAACCTGCAGAGACTGAACCTGCAGCTCTCTCAAACAGATACTCACCCCTGTATTCATATATCACTCCTTTATTATCTCTCTCTTCACATTTCATTTCACTAGGAGCCACTGCTGTACCGGCGCTCAGGGCGAGTCCTGTTTGGGGCCGTTCATCAGAATGAGTCAAAGGAGATATAAGCCGCCCTGAGAGCCTCGACGTTTGTCTTTCCTCACTATCAATAATTCAGAACACGCTTAACGCTAAACGGCAAAGCTCGCCCTGGGATTCAGTGTTTAATGAAGACTAGCGACGAGCAAAGCAATTAATGGAGTTTAGGTCACAATTGGGGAGTGATTAAAGTTCATTGATAAGAATGAGAAGGACACAGATAGGCTAATAATGTAAAATTGTTATCATTATAATAAATTTTATTTCATATTTGTTTATATTTAATATTATCACAATTTTCAAAGAGATATTTAGATGGAAACAATTCTCCCCGCTATCAGAGGCACTACTGTGGAAATTAAATTTAGTTCGATTTAGTTTCAGGCACTAATGGTTGTATGCAATATGGAGAGTAGAGTTACAGAGACAATTTTCTCTAAATTACATTGAAACAAAAGTATTGCATCTCCATGATGTTAATAGTATACAAATGTAACATCCTTTTAACTTATAAAATAAACAGGGCATAAAAAGGGCATTGACAAAATTTATTAATAATGTCCTCCACCAAATTATTATTTGGTGGGAGACCCATTGGAGAAAATAACTGCAATGAAGCGTTTCCTATAACCATTAATGACATTCCTACACCTTTTGCCCATCCTTCTTTTCCAGTTCTCTCAGATTTGAAGGGTTCCTTCTCCCACTGGCTGTTTTCAGATCTCTCGACAGGTGTTCAATGGGATTTAGATCTCGACTTATCGCCGACCACTTCAGAACAGTCCAGAATTTTGTATACCATCCCTGGGTGCTTTTGGAAGTCTGTTTCGAGCCACTGTCCTGCTGGAAGACCCATAACCTTCAACGTAGGCAAAGCTTGATTCAACATTGCACTCCAAAGCACTTTGGTCATGTCCTGATTCCATGATGCCATTCCAGGGCCCCTAGTAACAGAGACAGAAAAGCAACCCCAAAACATCACTGAACCTCCTCCATGTTTCACTGTCGTGACAGTGTTCTTTTCTTTGAAGGCTTAATTTGGGCTTCACTTACTCTTCCTTAGGGCTGTTATGACATATAACATCATATAACACTTCTACACTCTTTGTCACCAAGTTTACACATGGCCATTTCATTGGTTTTGGGTAATGCAATGACTTGTTCGCTACGATCGATTGGTACATCCCTAGTGGAGATACATTATCATGGCTGTGGAGACCAGGTAAATTCACAAGCTCCACATAAGGTAAAACAAAACTGACAGGGAGCAGGCCTTGATATCGACAACCAGTGTGCTGCTGTGTGGACCAATCTGAGATAGTTATATTTAGTTATGATTATTATTGATTATGATTATTATGATAATTATTATGATTTTCAAAATGGATGTTAGACTCAGACACTGGAGGCTGTCGACTAATTTAGACAGCTGAAATATTAAGAAGGTTGAAGCTGAAGGACCAATTGATGAAGGTTATTAGCTATACTTTGGACACTCCATGGAATTATTCTGAATTCTCGATTTTAATCTGTGCTGTAGGTGTAACTGTGAGGCCAACTGCCTATATGCAGTCAAGTGCCCAATTGTCTAAATGTGTTCCTTTTCAGTGTTTGTATTAGCAAGACCTTTAAATCGAATCCATCGGGTGTGAGCGCGTGGCGTGCTTCTCTGCTAAAGCCCAGTGCTTCTATGACTCATGAGAAGGAGACATCACTTAGCCTGGCTTAGGAGAAGCGGCAAAGTAGCTCAGGATAAATCTCTCTCATATTTCTTCTTTAGTGTCATTTATGAAAATTTGTGCAGGAGAATGAAGTCCAGGGGCCAGGCTGCAGTGGTGTGAACTCAGAGCTTCTTGTGGAGAATTCTTGACGGCAGGCGCAAGTAGTTAAGTGAAAAAACTGACAGAGGGCTGCAGTTCATCCGTCTGAGGTTGTAATTCCGTTGGATTGTGTATTTGTTCAAGGCCGGGCCCCTGCGCAAGCCTGACTGCCTTAAATATGGAGTCATTCATCAAAACCACCCATCATCATCTGAGATGACTTGGTGTGTCTCGCTCTGCTGAGGCCATGACACTCTCACTACTAGTCACTCTGTCTCTGTTTTCTTTTGAATCAGTGTCACCTCCTAGGTTGTTAACTTATTGTTTTAAAACAATAAGTTAACAACCTAGGACGTGACACTGCTTCACTGACATTATACGAGACAAAAAGCACTGGTCAACAACTAAAACATTAGTGAACATAAAGACTGCTGCTGCTGCTAGATATGGACTGGTTATTATTGACTATATTGACACAAGCATCACTGAATATTAAGCTAACAAGCTTTAACTACTCTTGTGATTGATTTAGTTATGAACTGGCCATAAACAATTTAGCCAGTTTTCTTTATAAATTATACCAACATCAAATTGTGGTAATAAAACTCTATCTGGAGCTTATTAATATGTGATGGATTGCCAGAGTCAAGATTCTGCAAACCTGTTTTTCACCTTGTTTAATATTCTCTTTATGAATACCAATGTGTATAATGTGTAGTGTATAATTCAACGCCTCTGTCATTTTGAATGCATTTCTTGGTCTAGAATATAATGCATACTGCTTATTTTGCAAACTAGAGGCTGAGCAGGGTTAATCATGTTGCATCTGGTCTACGTTTATACCTAAATAATACATGCAGAGCTCAGTCATTTCAATCCAGCTGCCTTATCTGCCCAGATAAACAACTGCTGGTGTAAAGATGCAATGATGGCGAAAAAACTTTTAACTTCAATTCTTAAGTAAAGAAAAAATGTTTTTATTGACTAAATGAACTTCACAAGTCATGGTGGAAAATTTTTACTTATTCCTAATGGGTCCTAATGTATTCTTTTCACAAGTAATTTCAGGTGTGACTGTTGGTTGGTGATTGCTGAGACAGTCTTACTTTGGTTACTTTTATTTTATTATTCCCATAGAGGGCGTTTTCACACACATAATTAAATCCAATTGAATCTCGATCTCCCACATAGCTGGATGGCTCTTCTACAGTGTAGAGTAGGACATAGAGGTTGGAGAGGGACAGAATGATGACATTTTAGGTATTCTAGGATTTCCACCCATAGGGACTAAAATCTAATGATTTTAAGATCATATGCAAATTACTATTTGGGATAAAGTGAGAATTATTCACAGATTTAACTTCAATGACATTCTTTTTCAATGGTCAACCAACAACTTTCCCGACCCTTCTTGTTGTCAGACTGATCTTTAGGCGGTGAAAGATCTTCAGTGAAGGAACCTAGTGTAGTTCCTCTCTGTAGAAAACCTGACCATGGGTGTCGGAACCAAGCAGCGAAGGAAACGATGCGCTGCATCTAATTATGTATGAAGAACATTTTAAAGATGAATCATCCTTAAATGGCCTGCAGCAGGGATGATAACAGAAAATAAAGCATTGGCTCTAATTTACATTTGGACACGCGGCAACTTTGATGGACATTGGTTGTTCTCTCGATCCCAATCCCACTGTGTGACAGCCTTTCAGCATTCTGCAAGGTACGCAGCAGCATCGCCTTTTCCTACGGAATCATCATTTTTTGCCCTGTCAAGCAACAAAATAGGAATATTGGCTCTATAACCAAACCGATCCGTGTGATATATGATTGGCTGATAATAGTTTCCTGTTTGGGGCCTAAAGTATTCCTACTTATAGTTGTAATGAAGCAAATTGAGGTCATTATCTGTTGGAAAGGTATTTAACTAGTTCTTTTCATGTCACCTGACGGTTGTGTAAAGTGAATATTCATAAATTATTCTTGACTAAAACTGACTTATGTATGAATGTTGTATCCATGTGAAGCATTACGCACCTAACCCAATTTCATGGTAAACATCAATGTAAACTCAGCAATCATTGTTTGGGAGATTTTGCAGATTGAATGAATAATCTCCAGTTTATGAAGAGGTCAAAAGTGCTAGCCAAGTCATTGAAAGGCTTAAAATGTAATTTAATATTGTACAACTCCCTCTTGTTCGATATCACTTAAATGCCCATCTAACACCAGTGAAAGCCAGTCATTATGTACACACACACACACACACACACACACACACACACACACACACACACACACACACACACACGCACATGTTACAGGTTGGTTAATTTGGTGTGGGTGCATCTGGTCCTACATCTGCATCTGTCTCTCACCTTCTGTCGACCACAACACTCGGTTCCGACCTAAGTGGTTTATCAGAGCTACTTAGTGAAGAGGAGCAGGACATCCCCTGTGCCGTGATTTTTACTCTGAATGACAGAACCAAATATTTCATGTCAGTTCAAGATGAACAGACATTTATAGGCAAATATATAATGAATCAACGGGCTCTGGTGAAATTTGTAGACATTTCATGATACACATCTCCCCCAGGAGCCATTAGTATTGAAGTGATGTTGCCCGCAGCAGATCTGCATAAATATGGAATAATAATTCATGCTGAATGTTGTTGCTTTTGCTCTCTCAGTGCAGTGATGTTTGAACTCAAACCCAGTACAGGACGAGTTC
>OMKR01110211.1:5076-24222 GCA_900302355.1 Cyttopsis rosea | reverse complement strand
ATAATAGTAGATGACAATGAGATTAATGACAAATATATAGATTTTTTTTTTTTGCTTCTTTATTTCATCACAAACATGGCTCACACACGCTTTGTGACACTCCATCAGTATACATAACACATGTCACAAAGGGTACCTGCAGATGATGAGCAGTGCCCTCTCCAATAAATGTCACAATCACAACAAACATATGTACACTGTGTGACACTACGTCTAAATACATCAATCATGTCCCAAAAAGGCATCACAAACATGGGTCATACACACTGTGTGACACTCCATCACCACCAGTGTACAGAAAACATGTCACAAAGGGTACACCACGCTTCGCCCCGCACCCGTATACTGCGCCAACATGCCTGGTGTAGTTTTACCATTATGGTGATATCCAGCATCATAACAGACATAGCCTGCGGTAGCTGTGCCAACTGGTGGGTGGGGCTATGTCTGCTATGACGCTATGACTAGGGGAATCATCATGGCATGTCTTTGTGACATCACAACGCAAAAACACGCACACACAAAAAGCGCAAAACAAGGTTTGATGCAGAGGCAGTGAGAACGGTTAAACAGCAGGAAGAGGGCAAGTCGCCATAAAAACTCAAGAAGAATGTGTGTGGACGCAAGGGTGGACACGTGGTAGGGGACATTCTCTCATCAAATCCAATGTTACTTTTTATATGGCCCCTTCGGTGACTGAGTTTGACACCTCTGTACTAGAGTTTGAACTTTCCTGTTTCCTCTCTCAGGTACTCCATCAAGGACCTGCTGAACCATGCCTTCTTTGCCGAGGACACTGGTGTTAGGGTGGAGCTAGCGGAGGAAGACGATGGGAAAAAGGCCTCCATAGCTCTTAAGCTGTGGGTGGAGGACCCCAAAAAGCTAAAGGGCAAGTACAAGGAAAGCGGAGCCATCGAGTTCACCTTTGACCTGGAGAAAGAAGTTCCAGAAGGTGTGGCGCAAGAGATGGTGAGTAAATATTTAAAGCTTAAGAAAATGTTAGAGTATTAAAGTTTCCATGTTCTATTTGAAGGTTGTAGAATGAAGAATGCATTCAATATTTGGATATTGACGATGTCTGACAGTAGAGTTCTCTTAAACTGCCCTCTGTTAGGCTTAACAAAAGACAGGTTGAAAAATGCAGATATGCAGAGATTGTATTTCTTTGCCATGCTTGGCAGTTTCCCAAAGATGATTGTTGGTTATCCTTAACTTTAAAGAGATGGTTTAACTTAGATATTGGTGGAAACAATACATATTCCTCATAGATGGATAGGTCCCTGGAGGCACAGATATATATTTATTATAATAAATATATAATCAAGACAAGGAGAGGGAATACAAAGAGAAAACCATTCACAGCAAAGTTCTTAAATGCGTCATTGTGATCTTGTCATTTAAGTCCAAATTTAGATTCAATAAGTAGCCTTCTGGTTTTATCCAATGTTGGTTACGCAGCAAGATTGTTTTCTCATTTCTCATTTTCCCTTATCTCATCATGGGAGAATGCATCCACACGCAGAGAAACTTTCTGGAATCCTCTGATTTGGTTTGTTTTTGCGTCATATCTCAATGTTTTGTGCCTTTCTAGTTCCTATCGTCTGACATCCTCTGGACCTGTGATAAAGGTCTCATTCAGTAAAGCTTCACATTTCTGAGTACTTACAGTGCTTACAGTAATGCAGAGCTTAAACCCATTATGTGGCTTATCCAATATTAATGGGCTTTTCTCATTAAACAGCCTAAAAAAATCGTATTTCTCATTGGTGCCAAATGATGTCGAAGCACTTTCCCTCCACATACAGTATGTAAAATTTGAGTTGCTTAAATGTAAGTTAATTTCAGTCCAGGTTGTTGTATCAGGATGCTGTAGGTATAGGAGTCAAAGAGTAAAAGACGAGTTTTGGCGCAGGTGTGAAGGGAAAAGTTTATTTTTATCTGCTCACTACCAACCAGTGCTGTTGGCCTAGACCTGGCAGTCGGCAAAGCTGTGGAATTTAAGGCAGGCTTGTAATGATTGCGTTTGGATGAGAGCAGTCCTGTTGGCCCACAGCACAATGAGACTGTGTGGTCAGCATGCCCCTGTGTCAAATCACCCCTGGGTTACTTTGATGACTCCATACTGAACAGACTATGGGTCTTGCACCAGTGATGCCTCATGTCTTTGGTTGTCTTGTTGGGGCCATATGGAATGCCAAGTAAATGTTGCATCATGCCAAGCCTATTGACAGGGAATATGTTTTATAAAACTGTGGTTTGTATTTTGTGTTATTTTTGGTATGTAGGGGTATCCAGTCTATGTGCCCTGCCTTCATAAGCAGGTTATTGGCAGAGTTGGCATTAGACTAGCTAGCACTGTTTTGAACCTACTGAACCAAGCTGCAGCTGCTGACAGAGGGAATAGTCCTCCGCTCCTCTGATTCCCCAAAAATAGAGCTTCTATTTATCCCCCACTTCTTTCCCACACGCACTCTCTCTCTCTCTCTCTGACTCTAAAAATATCCATTCAGTCACGCTCTCCCTCTTCTTGTCAGGTGGAGTCTGGCTTCTTCCAGGAGAGTGATGCTAAGACTGTGGGAAAGTCAATCAGGGACCGCGTGGCATTAATCAAATGGAGAAGACAGAGAACTGCAGACCAGGGTGAAGGAGGACTTGGGGCCCAGATCATCCCAGCTCAGGGCATCTCTACTGTGGCCACGTATGGAGGACAGCCCCCTCTGCTGGAACCAGAGGAGCCAGAGGCAGACCAGCACCACAGGCTGTGTAATCTACCTGCCAGTGCCACCTCTGTGACCTGTAAGAGTCTTTTTGTCCAAAACTCCCCTTGACCTGGTTTCTGTGGCCTGTATCTAGAATGAGTGACCCCACTGTCTGTGTTTGTTTGTGTCACTGCAGCAGACAGCACATTTGACAGTGGCCTTGGTTCCACTGTGTATTCAGACTCCCACAGCAGCCAGCAGAGTGTCCTCTACCAATCCCTGCAGGAGCCGATCACCATGGTTACGCCGCAGGTCAGCATACAGAAGCAGAATACACGCAACATATGTGTACACTCACTTTGAAAGAAATTAGCAGTCTCTGCGCACACAAGGAGCATTACAAATGTCCCTGTAAACAAGTGCCATGTCCTAGTAGAGAATGTGTGCAAACTGAAACATTACCCTGCACACATGGAGATGGGCAGGGCTATTTGTCATGCTAGTACTTTTCCCCATAGTTTTTCCCACAGAAGATTTTATTTTAAAGGATAACTTCAAAATTGCTCAATTCAGAATCCTGGGAATCTCTTGCAACATGGGAAATACTATAGGATGATGAAATGTCCCGCAATTACCAATGTTTTGATAATCTTTCTAAGAAATCATGTTTTTCTGTCAGCTTAGTGTCTGAAAATACATTGAAATACAACAGTACCCATGTGCTTCATTGACACGCTATGGTGATGCACCAATCAGGACCATAAGATCAAAGTAGTATTGCAAATATCTCTTTTCATAGGGCTATAGCAGTTGTTTGGAAACTTCCCTTTATTCCACCTAAACAGTCCCAACAAAAATAAAAAAGTATTTGCACTGATAAATATGTCACGGAGTTGCTGAATCTTTATTCATTTTGGATCTAAGTGGCTAGTTTAAAAGCTTGTTCACAACATTTGTTTTCCTTGGCCTGTGCAGTGCAGGCAATGGAGCTAAGTGATTGGATGATCAATGACCTTTTGGACTTAAAATATCCCTAAGCCTAGTATGGGCGCAGCTTTGTGCCTGAGTTTTTTTAATAAACTGTGATGGGATAATTCATCTACTAGATTTTCATGCCCTTCAAAGGCTTAGAAATACTCAAATGGCTGTTGATGTTGAGAAGAATATTGGGAAATTTTACTTCTGAAACCTAGCATCCATGCTCCTTTCAGCTCTATTAGATTAGGACTAATCAATTGTCATTAAATAGATGTACACCTTTTACACATATTCAGGTGTGTTGTAATATTATGTCCTTTTAAGTCTTGGTTCAAAATCACTTCAAGAACTGTGCCTTTCATCATCATCCCATTCTATCGTTTATTTATGTTTTTGTGTGTTGGTTGCTTTTGAGTAACATATGTTTTGCCTTTGGGTTGCTGTTGGATCAGTGCCAGAGCAGTGGTCCCTATTGGGCACCAGAGCGTTCTCGCTCCTGTGAGAGAGGCGAGGTCTGGCGAGCAACGCTGGGCGCAGAGTTCAGGACACAGAAAGGAGCCGCACGGAGAGGAAGTGCATCTGTTATTGACACTCTCAGGGCCAACCACATTGCTCAAATCCACGCTTTTATCAAAGCTCAGAACAATAGATCAATAAGTCCCACACCCACAGCATCTGAGAGCAAAACTGAGGTCTGTCCCACTGAGCTAAACTCCGAAGCTGAGGATGGCTTCCCCTCTCACCAAAGAGCGTCATCTCTGCTGCGGGTTTCCCCCGTCCCCACGCGCTCAGACTCCCGGCGCCACAGTGACACGTGCATGGAGCCGCCATCGGAGGCTACCAGTGGCGGTGCAGAATTGCCAGCGCCGGGTGGACGGCGACATTCTGACCTCAGCAGTCTCCTGAGTCTAAATTCTCAACGCCACCATCATACCATGCACCGAGGTCACATGTGCCAGGCCTGTCTGTCTTTGTTGCTTTTGAAATCCCGGGAAGGGGGCCACCGGCACCCATCTGTCACCATGCCAACACATCACTGTGCATGCAGCCTTAGACACCACCATAACCCTGGTGGGATAATTAACTCCTTTGGGCCTGGGGGTCTGAAAGATCCAAGTGACTGCTCAGACTTCTCCCTCCTTCAGAAGTCCTTACTCAACATCATCTGCCGCAAATCAGGCCCTTTTAATGCTCCATCCAACCCCAGCAGATCCCTGCTCCAGCAGCAGGGTCCCTACAGGCCTGCCCAGAGCTGTGGAGACGGCAGCCTGAAAGTCCACTCCCAGAGCGGCAGTCTGGACAGCAGGGCCGGTTACTGTGGTGGAGAGTCTCAGTCCACCAAGGCGGTTGGAGTGGTAGGTCACACCGGGCGACAAGTCCCCTTAGTCCCTCGTCTGGGCCCTGATGCCTATCCAGTTGTTTCCTGCTAACCTGTAGGAGGCGCAACACTATTTTGCATGGACCTAGTCTGATCTCCTGTCTGCTCTCTCTGCCTTATTCCCTGCGTAGGCTTCCAGGGCTTAATATCTGAAAATCAGCGGCCTGACCCTGCTGGGGAACAATGGGGGGAAAAGCTCTCGCAGACCACGTTCCCTGCTGACTAACTCTCTACCAATCCATCCTTGAGCCAGCCTATAGCTCAATTTTATTTAGTTTGTTTTGTGCTTCACTGACCAATTGCACTGTTGTCCTTCTCCTTGGCACTGCTTGTATGTGTTCCTTGACACTCCTATCCTGGTGATCAGATAGAGGAGTGGGGCAGTTTAACCTCCCTTTTGCTTTCTTCCTCTCTCTGTCCTTGCAATCCTATTTTTTGCTCACCTGCTGCAGTCTGCTCTTTGTTGAGAAGGATGTTTATGACCAAATTTTTGAATCTTCATCCTCTCATTATATTTACTTCCCATGTTGTACAGTATACTGTTGATATCATATTTTGACATTGAAGGATATTTATCTTGGACCAAAATTAGTTACACTCAAATGGTCTATCATTGTCTAATGCAGTTCTTTCTTTGTTCAATCAGCCCAATGCTGCAGGGATACAGAACCAACCTTCTCTCCATGGTCTTCCTTCCTCCAGTCAAGCTCTGCATACACCCCTGCAGTACATCCAGCCTGGACAAAACTACCTTGCTGCTCCACTTGCTGGCCAATCCAATGCGCTAGCTCCAGCTCCAGCCAATTTCACAGCACCCAATATACAACATGCTGCCGCTGCAGCCAGCTACCAAACTCTAAATTCAGGTTTAAACACACCACAACAAGTTGCACAGAGCTACTCTGCAGCATCTAAACAAAAGCAGCAGATGGGAACAGCAGGAAGCTCTTCATCTGCCCCAATGCATGGAGGTCAAACTCCACAACAGCCTCACTCTGCAACAGGCTACCCTGATCTAAGTCAGCAGCAATCCATATCATCATCCTTGCCTGTCCAGCAGACTATAGCAGGCATAGGGGGAGTAGCTAGCATGCCTTCACAGCAGCCAATCCAGAGCTATCCTGCTGCGGCTCTGGGCACAGCTATGGCCGCCCCTGCTCACTGTCTCCCGGGCCAATCAGCAGTTCCACCTCAGCAGGTCCAAACTACAGTCATTCTGCCGGGTCAGCAGCAGGGTCAGAGCTCTTCCTCGACTGCTCATTTCAGCCAGCAGGTCCCTATTCAACAACAGCAGCAACAACAAGCCTCACAACAGATGCAGCAAGCCAATGTGCCACAAACACTACAAGGTGGGCAGGCTCATATTCAACCTCAATGCCAGCATAACCACCAAACCATACAAGCCCTTCCACAACAACAGAATGCACAGCAGCCTCCCCTTCAGTCTCAACACAGTCCCCAGGCTTCATTTCAACCACAAGCCCCAGTGCTACAACCGCACACCCGCCAAGCTGCGCAGCCTGGAGTTCCACAACAGAATCGGCACTTAGTCCAGCCCACAGCTCAACAGGTTCACGCCTCGGCCGCTCAGCTCTACTCCACGGCGCCTACAGCCGGACAGCAAGTTCCCCTGACTCAGCAGACTTACCTTGCTGAGGTGAGTGCAGTCTCCACGATACAATCTTTTAATTGGGCTCACTCTTTGGAGGTTTATTTTACATTGTTTTTCCTGATCATGCTTTGTTTTCATTTCTCATCAGTATCAACCCTATATGAACATCGCAGCTTTCCTGAATCAGGTAGAGCTCCCTTCCTCTCAACACACCTTTTCACTACAAGGCTCAATAATGTTGGAGGGAGAAAAGCGATGCACCTAACAAATGAACATTCACGCAAGCCTATTTGTATTTGCACTCGTTATTGGGTTGCCTATTGGGTTTGTTTTGCTACTGCTGAATGAGAAGCAGCTGTGCTGGAGGGCACAAGGTGAATGGCAAAATGAGCAGTGCATTATACTTTATCCTCGGACACGGGCCAGCAGGGACCTAATGGAAACCGTCCACAAAACAATATCATTGGGTGTATCCGCTACCTCCGCCAGCACCCTCGGGCTGTTCTGTGTCTACACTTCTCAGGGCTATGTGCAGCAGATGCTGACTGGCTCCAGGCTTGGGGACAGAAAATGTGAGGAATTTCTGCAGGAGAAGTACGTTTCCAAACTGAGACATGAGACCAGATTCCCTGTAATCATCCAACCATCTCCCTCTGTTTTTTCCACCTCCTCCTTGTCCTTCCTGTGTTTTCCAGAATGTTTCTAGTGGTCACTGCATTTCACAGATTGGACAAGACGGACAGGGTCTCAACCAATCAACATCAAGTGTGCTGGCCCAGTCAATCCCGCCTCAGCAGCCATTAGCTCTTGCTCCTGCCACACAGCAGATCCAGCCACTGCAGATTTCCACATCACTGCCAACAACGCACCAACCCCAGGTAATCATTTGCATGTTTTTCTCTTTTGGCTCCTCCTGTGAGAAACCCTTTTTCTTTTGATTACTTGATTTTTCATTCCCTCTTTTCCTTTTCCTCAGTTCCCCTCACAGTACCCCACTATCCAAGTGATGACGGCTGTGACTGAGGGTGAATCCTGCTACTCTGTACCCTGCACTGCTCCCCAGCTCTACCCCTCGTCCACCTCCACATCTCTTGCTCCTATCTTCCTCTCTCCTGGCCAGCCTCTTTCTGTCACCCCCTCTGTCTCCCCGCTCTCCCCCCTGCACATTGAAAATGCTTTAGCTCCCCTCGTCCCCTCACCCACTCCCTCACCCCTGTTGTGCATGGTGGGGCCTACATCCCCGCTGCACCAATGCCACCAGAGTGGTCACCCAGCAGCTGTGTATATGACCACACACAACACACACCCTCCTCCTTCCACCGGCTCTCAGTCCCTAACACAGGTAATTGATATTATGTACATGTTTACCAAGAAGGTGTGTGTGTGTGTGTGGCTTTACTTTAACTTGGGTGTGAACCTTTGCTTGATAACCATTCTCAAATTGTGTTTGTTTTGACACTTTTCGTTTCACGAAGGAACGAATGTAAACTCTGTGCAGGATTTTGTACATGTTTGCCAAATGTTTGCCTTTGAATGCCTTGAAATTCATGGCGATCATTACTGGTTAATGTTTTTTAAGAGGTATGCAGCTAATTGTTACAGAACTTGATTTAAAGATATCAAATATATCTGTATCCATGTAAAAAATAACTATACTATAATGTTCAGTTTTTGTCCGAAATGTGTAAATTCAATTGTATGTTTATGACTGAGGTCATAGTTAGATGTGGTGTTGTACTGAACTACATTATATTGAGAGATGTTTCTCATTTTTTGTCCTCCCTACTTACATACATGAGGGGGGCAGAATATTAGAAACATCTCTCAATAGAATGCAGCTATTGTAGCTGGTACAACACCACCACCAACTATGACCTTGATGCTAAAATATAAATTAATTAACACCTTCTATGACAGCATAAAAAAAACCCTGAACATTATAGGCAACATAAAGCAAAATTTATGGCAGAGCTGGTGTATTGGATTACATTGGATTGTACAGGTGTACCTAATAAAGTGCACACTGAGGGCCTGATTCAGGATTGCGCCAGTTTAGTGGCCGCAAAAGCCAAACCAAAAAAGCAGCAAGCAGCATACATTTGGCCCTAAATTGGCCCCTTTCTATGCAAATGAGCCTCATTGCAAAATGTGTCCAATTCATAAACCCCAGCGCTAAGCATTACTAACTTCCTCCGCTTCGCATCAGAGGACCTGTCAACATTGGGGACAGGGTCTCCTTGTGACGCGGTACGCACAATGACCCGTTGGGTCGGGACTGGCGCAGCACCCCCGGATTTCCTTGCAATTTTACATTTTCATGAAACACTTTAAATCAAAATAACTTCTGTCCGACAATTATTTTAAGTTTTATATTTATTTAAGACTGCTAATTCGTTAAACAGGCAAGTGTAGAGCAGTAGCGTAAATGATTGGAGTCTCCAAATAAAACTAAAATAAAAACGTTATATTATTTTAGATGTATTTATTGTACTCCTTTACCTAATTGAACGAAACAAAAACGTCCTGTGACACACAGTGTGTGTGTGTGTGTGTGTGCTCCAGTGGAGAAGGCTCCCGCTGACGCACAGATTATTTACTTTGCCACATGAATAATTGCGATCGGATGCAAAACAAGCGCAAATTGCACTCTGCAGCAAAATTTATGGGCATGCGGCTATTAGTGGCGGCACTATTTTCTTAGTGAATCAGGCTGTGTGTGTGTAAAATTGTATTATTATTTTTTTGTTAAAGCAGATTCACCAACAGAGCCAGCTCAGCCATCCTGAGCCTGCACCCTCTGCTCAGCCTGATCAGCCCACCCTGCCTGTCCCACTCACACAGCCTGCAGTCTTATCCCCACTTGTTCAGAGTGGACCATGCATTGGCACAACTGCTGCTGGCCAGCTGGACCACAACCAGAATCCATGCCAAGTACCTCCACAGGGACAGATCCAGAGCCAGATTCCAGCACAGCCCTTTGATTCTCAGAGAACATCGTCGGGACCTGCAAGTTGTAACGTGACTCAGCAGAACCAGCACAGTGGTCCCACTGGCACTTTGTGTCAGGGCCCCACAGAAAGCAACCCTGAGGTAAAGGCACATGGCGTCTCCACTCCCCTTTCAATCGCTGCCCTTTCTGTTCCGGAAAACGTTGCATATGCTTCAGTTCCCCTCGCTCTCGTATTTCTGTCAGAAATGTAATCTCTGGAAATGAAATACCTGATACTTGCGCATTAGTAATCCATTTTCCCTGGTTGTTTTTTTCTGGATTTTGTTCTGTCTGCAGGATCAAACAGCAGAAAAACACACAGCCGGGCAGAGCTATGACAGGTACTAACTCATCACCCTCCTAGGAAAATCATTGTTCCAGTCACATGACACTATCAAAGCCTTAACTAGTGAGATACAGATGACTGAGAGCATAGCTTTAAGTCATTTTGTTTCTCTGCCCCTTACAGTAGTCACTTATATCCTGTCCTGTTGTTTAAATCAATAAAACTCTTTATTGTCTGAATCTGCATTGTTAGCCCATTTACTTTAATTTTTTTGTGAAGTTCAGCATGTATTTATATATTGTCTTGTGCATTACAAGACAATATATAAATACAGCAGATGTGCATGACTTTGTACTTTATTTGTACTAGTGACACATGGTGCTGTTTTCAAGTCTCCCACATAAGACCATTTTTAAAACCGTTAAATTATATTATTCATGAAACATTGCATTTAGAGATCTGTGGGGGGTTTTTTTTTCTTCAAAAGCAGTGTCAATTCAGATGCCACTTCCGGAAAGGAGATGAGCGATGGCTACGAGGGGATTCATGGCGGCAAATGCGAGGGCAAGGTCCGCAAACACCACCGCAGGTCCACACGAACGCGCTCCCGTCAGGAGAAGATCAGCAGGCCCAAACTCTGCATGCTCAACGTGGGTATATGAGCTCCGTCTGAGAAGAAACGCTTTACCTGCCATCCATAGTGAAGAATGTTTAATGTGTCACTTTTTGGTACAGGTTTGTAACACAGGGGACAAGATGGTGGAGTGCCAGCTGGAGACCCACAACCACAAGATGGTCACGTTTAAGTTTGATCTGTATGGAGACGCACCTGAGGAGATTGCCACTTACATGGTACGCTCAAAAGCAGGATTACATCATCTTGAAAATCTGTCTCTAATACACTCGTAGTTTTGCACAAACTGAGGCCCTGTTTACACCTGGCATTAAAATGCGTCTTGGGTGATCCGATCACAAGTGGACAGCTCTAAGTACAGGTGTGCACGCACCAAAGACACATTGAGATCCGATCGCTCAGACCACATTTGGAGGTGGTCTGGGCCGCATATGGCCACATTCTTTTAGCAGCATAAACGCAAATGTGTCCTGGGCCACATTGAAGGACCGCCTGCTCAACTGACGCGAGTGGAAGTACGTACTCATTTGCGCGCCAACAGCATCATATTAATGTGCGAAACAACAGAAGCCACAACAAGCAAAATGGATTCTCATGGACAGAGTATGCAGGGAACACGCTGTGTGATTTCCATTTGGGCCAAAGAGTCTGTAACGGAAACTAGAAGATTTATATCGCAACCGGGCGATTTATGAGGAGATTTTTAAAAAGCTGGAGGGGTATGCCAAGGTCTTCGCATTTGGCCTTGCAAACAGAAATGGCAAACGGAAATGATGTACGTGTTTATTTGCATATAGAGCGGGTAAGTGAGATCCGATCACAAGTGGTTTCTCGAGACTCATTCTAATGCCAGGTGAGAACAGACGTACTTAGAGCTGTCCACTTATGATCGGATTACCCAAGACGCAGGTGTAAACGGGGCCTAAGAGGCTCTCATTCCTCAAAACTCTGAACCTCCTGTGTTGCCAATCTCTGCTGCAATGCAGCAAAACAATCCATCGCCCTCCTTTTTTCTCTTCTCTCTCTCCTCCAACTGCAACCTATTTATATTAAATCAAATACTGTCAGTATGTGACTTAATATAAATAGTATCAGTATGATACCAATAATGATAATGAATATTTCAGACTATAAAGTTGTATCCCACGCTTTTAATGTTTTGAAAGATGGCGGCTTTATATGAATACTAATTATTATTCTTTACTTTGTTTCGCCTTGATCTATTAAAAGTGAAGTGTATCGTGGGGAAAATCAATCAGAAATCACTTGGCTGTATATCTTCTTGCAGTCAGAATGTTGCCATTTTTCATTCAAATCAATAAAAACCCTTGAAATGCTGGACTGTAGTTAATTTTTTTTGCCTGGCAACAATTGGTCTCAATTATTTTATAGAGCACATTTAACTTTTAACACTTGTACAACATTTATCTTTGGTTCAGTCCTGTAAAACAATTTAGAAACAAATAAGATGAAATGATTGCCTTTCTCTTTAAGTGCTTGTGCCTATATTATACATGAATAGTTTCCCCACAAATCTTCCTCTACTAATAACATGTTTTGGAGAAAACCCACATAAAAACTACATTCATTTATTTTTTGCTGTTTGTGAAGTTCAACATTTTATGTTTAACTTTTTAGATTTTACTATTTACGCCTATTTTATTATTCCCCAACTGCTAATCCTTTAAACATGGCTTTCCAGTCCACAGCACAACCCTTGGTTCCAGTTTTACACTGACTTTTAATCGGGTCCGTATCGCATCCTCAGGTGGAGAATGACTTCATTCTGCCTCTGGAGAAGGAGGTGTTCATCGAGCAGCTGAAGGACATCGTGGACAAGGCGGAGGACATGCTGACTGAGGACACCGAGGGAGAGAGGAGCTTGGACCAGGGCGGCAGACATCAGCAGGGCCAAGGAGAAGGAGCACTCAAGGCAGAGGTGAGAAGGAGAAGGGAAGTCTTGGATGGGAACATGAGAGTGGCTCCATCTTGGATCCCTCGGCCTGACACCACTCTCGATATGACTTGGCATGCAGTGCTGCCAACAAATGCTGCCTTAACTTCGATTATTGCTGATTTGACACTTTAACTGACTGCATTCTCCATCTAAGGTGGACAGCACTGGGACTGTTTGAGAGTTTTTAAATGTTAACATTTTCTTTTGGTGCACCTGTATCCACTCTGAACAAATACGCTCCCTTTTTATTTTCAGGGCTTGAAGGCCTCTACACCCATTGCCCAGCAGCAGGTCTATCAACAAAATGGTATGTTTTTTCTGTCTTCCAACTTACAGCCTGTTACCTATTTATAGATTAATTTTATAAAAAAAAATCTTTGTTAGCCCATGTGGTTGTGGTTAGCCTCAGAGCTGCATTCTTGCATGGCTAGACGCACATTCTTCAGAGGCCCTTTGGGGTCAGACATTGAGATTGCAACAGTTACAGTTACAGTAAATGAGGTCTCAGGAGTCACTGCTGTTCTTCCTCTCATTGTTTCCCACACAATCCCTTTCTATGCTTTGCTATTCTCTGCTTGTTTTGCATTCATTTCCTTCATCCCCCCTCCAAATTGTTATGATGGTTGTTGCAATATTTATCGTTGTGTTTCTGTCCATGACAGTCCTGCACACCGGCAAACGCTGGTTCATCATCTGCCCTGTAGCAGAGACGCCCACGCTAGACAAAGAGAAGACCTCATCTCAGAGCTCAACAGCCAAGGGTATGCAGCAAACAGACACACACACACACATGCACATGCACATGCATACAAACTACCATTATTGTTTTCCCCGGTGCATCTATCAACTATTTACATTTTCTTCTATTTGGCTTGCATTTTCACACACAAGTGGCATTAGAGGTTATTTTCTTTTCTGCTTGCTGATGATGTTGAAGATTCAGAGTGTGCATTACGCATGTGTTGTTGAGCTGGGGGGTCGGTTATGTAAGAGCGCCACTGCAGTTGCTTGTGGCAGAAATTAAATGAAAGGAAGGTTTTATACAGTACTTTCACTGACGGAGCCTGATAGGAAAGATGGCCAGAGATGCATTTTCTTGTCAGTTCTTTTTCTTCTAGCCTCAGCCGTCCAACTGAAACATTCCCTTCCTACTAAATAACTCAGATTTTGTTGTATTTTGTTTTTTCAGAGTCTGCTTCGTCCATGGTCAGGTCCAGCAGCAACAGTTCTACAGCGTCGGCCCCGGCCTCCTCTGCTCCCCCCACAGCTCAGAGCTCAGTCCAGCCTCAGGACCCAAATGCAGGTGCAGCTCGAGTGAAGCAGCCTCAGCCTTGTAGTGCGAAACAAAATAATGACAGTGTTGGCCACCGCAATTCTATTCCTGTGGATGAACATTGCATTTCCGGCATCTCCATGGTAACAGACATACCGTGCTGCCCGATTGTGCCCCCTGTTTCGCTGGATGTGAACACTAGTCAGAAAGGAGTAGCTGGCAGTGTGGGCTGCTCTCTACATAATCAGCCCAATCATAAAGCCAGCCCTACAACAGACTTGCCCCCTCAGTTGGCCTCGCAGCAGCCGGTGGTCCTGCAGCAACCCTACGCCACGCCCATGCAGCCCGGGGCGGTGACCTCCCAGCCCCAGAGCCCAGCACACCAGGCCTCCCAGTCCTCAGGCCAGCAGCAGCCAGGGGGGCCCGGGGAGTCGGACGGCGAGGGACCCCGCAGGGTGGAATTTGTCGACCGCACCATCAAGACCTTGGATGAGAAGCTGAGAAACCTGCTGTACCAGGAACACGCTCCGTCCCAACCCTCCAGCACGGCCTCCGATGCCCAGAGCTCGGCCGGCGTAGAGGGGGTCAGCTCAACGCCAGGCTCCGAAGGTCAGAGCAATGAGGGAGCGCCAGCCAAGAAGAAGGGAGAGACTCTGGTACATAAATATTTTGTGCTGTGTATCTGGTGGGGGATTGTTTTTGGACTGTACTAAATGAATGGCACCGTTATTGAATCCTTTTGCCGTGTCGTGCTATTGATTTGGCCATTTTCTGTAATCAGTGATAATATGTGTTTCAGGGAAAAGGAAGAGTAACAAAGTTATAGCTGTCAGTGAGATTCTCCATCATCATCTGCTCCTCTGGCTCCTTGATATTGTTCAAGTGTGTATCAGTGTCTGTTATGTTTTTTGTATGAGATACTGCCATAAAAGATTAGACCCTGACTCATCCACAGCCTGCTGAGTTCAGAGGAACACTGAGCACGCAGTCTGATTTCTAAATGAAAATGTTCCACTTATGGTCTTTTTTTTTTCGTCCCCTTTCTATCCAAGCCCCAGATTCCAGAGCGCACAGAAACTGTGGGGGCACTCAGTGACTCTGCAGTGGCCGGTAGGTGAAAGAAATGTACTGTATTATGAAGACATTTTTAGATTTGCATGGTTGTAATACTGAAGAACAATCCTACCAGAATATGGAAATGCTGTATTATAATGTGCTTTTTATCCCTTTCAGCCTCTTCAAGTAACGGGAGAGATTTGGCCTCCAGTACATGTAGCTCCAAAAGCCGTTTCCAAGTAAGTCCTTGCTTAATAACCTTCTATGCACAAATAAGATCTATAGAAACCAGATTTTACCAAAATTCCAAAAATAAAGTGCATCAGGTAGGGCACAATTTTTGGTGTTCTTTTGAACAAAAATGTTTTTGTTTTTTTTTCTTGCTGAAAAAAAATCTTTTTTAGAGCCCCCCACAATGTGGGCCTGCTTCATGCAGCGCTCCCTAGTGGCCACAGATGTTGAGCCAGCAAGCACAAGTTCAGAGTTGGAAAACTGATCAATCCAATGATGCAGCACCTTTTTCTGGCTTTGATTGTGATCTTCTCATCCTCTTCAGATCGTTCCCACTCCTCCAGATGTTATCGGGCACTTGGGGAAAAGCAGGAAGAGCCACAGCACGTGCAACTCCCCGGTGCCCTCTAGTGGCTCCGGAGGGTCTCACACACCACGAGGTGGGGGCAGGACGGAGCGGGGCACTGATACTGTGGGAATGTCTGCAGAAAACTCTAAACCCCACAGCAGTAACCGTTACTCCGCCCCGCCGGACTTTTACCAGAACACGCCGACCTCGAGCCCCGATGTCACGCCGTCCCACATTCCCAGGGCCCATACCATCGACACCCCCACCCATCACCTCCAGCAGCACCACAACCACCACCCTGCCCACCTGGACTCCGACTCTGGCGACGAGGACAGCAGCAGTGTGGCTCCCCCCCCACCTCCCGCCAGGCCGCCGTCCCACGCTCTCTCCGAGCATGGCGGCAGCGACCTCATGAAGAGAGCGGTGGCCTTCCTGCGGCGCTCGGGCCGCAGCAGCAGCGTGCAGAGCGCAGATTCACCGAGCCGGCAACCTGTGGCCATGAACGGCCACGCCCCCTCGCCCTCTGGACACGCCCAGTCGTCCTACATCAGCAGCGACAACGACTCTGAATTTGAGGACGCGGACATGAAGAAGGAGCTGCAGAAATTGAGAGAAAAGTAAGGACTGACCCTGGTGAACATGAATGGAGAGACGTCTATGAGACCTTGTTGGTTCATGTTTGATTGTTGTGAAGTTTAGATTGCAAGTTCCTGGAAGTGCTTAGATGTACAACGTAGTGCTTCGATTGTAATGTACAAGTTAAAAATTATTGTAGTTTGGGCGTAAACAGAACACCCTTTAAATTTCTTAGGCACAGATGTATCTGCAGTCATTGCACTACACTAGTAACCCTCTAGCCACTTGCTGGGAAGAGGGACTTGCATTTACCAAATAAAAATGTTCATCTCACATTAAACTGTTTAAACTGTTTAACTTTCAACGCAGGGATTTGACAGGCGGTGATATCGATGATGTTCTGGCAATCCGTCGAGCTTAATTAAACCAATATCTGCTCTTAATCTCTGTCTGCCTTTCCCCTCCTATCTTCATCAGACACATGAAGGAGATATCTGAGCTTCAGGCCTTCCAGAGGAATGAGATTGAACGTTTGTACAAGGAGTTGGGTAAAACGCTGCCCCCCAATGTGGGCCTGCTTCATGCGGCGCCCCCTAGTGGCCGCAGACGCAGAGCCAGCAAGCACAAGCTCAAAGCTGGAAAACTGCTCAATCCAATGGTGCAGCAGCTCAAAAACAACCTCAACACCACTGCAGGTGAGAAGAAAGGTGTGTGTGTGTGTGTGTGTGTGTGTGTGTGTGTGTGTGTGTGAGAGTCGTTGATAATATGATGTTCATGTATCATACCGTGTGTGTATAATGGGGAGAGGAGTGTCGGAGAGATATCATCCAGCGTGATGAACAGTGAAACTGCATTAGAGTCTTTCATGTGATGATTGTGTGATTCAGAAAATGCCTCATTCAGACACGACTCCTCCTCCTCCTCCTACTCCTTATCCTTATATTTAAATCAAGGTGAGAGCGCTCCCAGCTCGTCCGGTTCCCCCGCTAAAAGCTTGCTTCGTTCAGACGGCTCTGCCTACTCCAGCGGCAGCCTCAGCTCCAGCACGCAGCCGGGTGGCGCTCCGGAGCTGGTGCACACGCAGCAGCCCTGCTCCCTCAAGGGCTCCCTCTCCTCCGACAACATCTACACCAGGCCGCAAGGCGACGCCGTGGCCGCACAAGAAGGCCCCGGACAAGGTACATAACACACTCACACGGTCTAATACAGGTTTAATCACAAAACCACATAGAAACGCTCTGTCTCTCTCCATCTCTCTCTCTCTCTCTTACACACACGAATACTAACTACAGCATAATAAGATGCACACGTGCAAGGTATCTGCACACATAGAGAAACACCCGTACACTTCACTATCTTTTCCTGCTTGAAAGACCACATCAGGGTGTCTGTAAAACTGAATTTAAAGACATTTGAAGACTTCTTAAGGACCCACAAATATTAGTCCATAAAAGTCATTAAATATCAAGGTATGAGTCTTAATTTCAACAAACATCTTGTCTGCTGTGTCTTTTTTTCTTTATTATGTTTCTTTTTGCCAATATGAGTCAATTTCTAATGGTCCAAAACTCTAAGCCGCTGAACCGAGTACTTTAGGCTACGTTCACACTGCAGGCAAAAGTGGCCCAAATCTGATTATTTTTGTTTTATTTTATTTTTTATTTTTTTGCTCATGTGAATCAGATCAGTTTTTTAATGACCGTGTGAACAGCACAAATCACATGGAATCTGATCTTTTCAATTCTGATTTGGACCACTTTCATATGTGGTCCTAAATCGGATACAGGTCTGATGCAATGCGACCTCAGTCTGAACAGTCAAATCGGAATCCATGCGACTTTTACTTCACGTTACAATGCGATCCACACACACCTCCGTACAGATGTAGCAGTCATTGCTCCACAAAAAGGCATAATTAAACACAGCGGAGATTCTCCGCTCCGCCCACTGGCAGAGACATAATTCGGCGCCTATGCATGAAACTGTAAACGCTGACTTCAGTGGCCTCCATGTGCGAGGTCTTTGTTATTCTTCTGCGCATGCGGGTCAGTTCAGGACTGTGACCAGTTCACACTGGAATCTGATATTGGCCACATTTAAAAAATAATAACATATCTGAGCAATAAATCCAAATTGAACACCAAGGCTTAGAGTGTGAACGTAGCCTTAGACAATTTGTTCAGAAAGTCTTACATTTAACTCTTTAATACCTATGATGCCTAAATGCCTAAAACACTCTTCGTTTACATGTTGGAATATATATCCTCTAATATTTCATATTTTACACCTACCAACAGATTAATAGTTGCATGTGGTATTTTGTATGTTAGGCACACATATTGGTAAGTTTTAAATGATTTGAAGCTTGGCAGCATGTGTCTATTCTCAGAAATGGAACGAACCCATCCCAGCCATACATAGGAGCATTGTGTTCTCTCCTGGTTTTATACCGTCTGTCTCTTAGTGTCCTTTGCTGGTGCTTTTAATGGTGGGGGTTTTCTCATCCCAGTCTGTGTGCACTTTTACAGAAGTGTCTCTCTTGTTTCTTCTCTTCTTCCTTATATTCATTCTTACAGGCTGGACGGTTTACCACCAAACGTCAGAGAGAGTGACCTATAAATCTAGTAGCAAACCGCGCACTAGATTCCTCAGTGGACCCGTGTCTCTGTCCATCTGTTTGTATTTGTTCTTTTCTATTTCCCCTCACGCCATCTCTTTATTTCACCTCTTTCTCTTTTTTTCCTCCAGACAGTTGTTTTGGTTTATATTTGATAAAGTGGATCTTCCTCACTGAGCCCTGTCCCTGATACACACATACCTTGACTGTTTTTTGTTTTGTTTTGTGTTCCTCATGTAGCCCCCTTACCTCGATGCCATTAAACTGTTTTATTGTTTTGTGGGTTAAATGGCCCCCTTACATACAAACGCTTTGTGCACTGCTTCTGGCTTTAACAAGCAGGCTTTAAGCAGACCCCACACATGCAGTGTTTTTGGGGAAAAGGTAGTCTTCTCCAAACATGGGAGGGTGGTGTGTGTGTGTGTGTGTGTGTGTGTGTGTGTGTGTGTGTGTGTGTGTGTGTGTGTGTGGGCGCGCGTATGCGTGTGTGTGTGCGTGTGTGTGGGGGACT
>OMKR01110193.1:0-10982 GCA_900302355.1 Cyttopsis rosea | reverse complement strand
CACCAATACATAAATCTATTTTTAATTATTTCTATACAATTTCTTCACAAAATGTACATACTTAACTTCACTAATGACGGTGGGGGATTGGATATTTGCATTTCTATGTCAGTAACGTTTAAAGGTGCAGTGTGTTGAATTTAGTGGCGTCTTGTGGAACGGACTTGGCAGAAAGGGAATATAATATTCTTAAGTATGTATTCATTTGTGTATAATCCCATGAAAAAGGATTGCGTTTTCGTCACCTTAGAATGAGGCGTTTATATGTACAGGGGGGCTGGAGCCCCTTCCACGGAGGCCGCCATGTTGCACCGCCATGTTTCTACAGTAGCCCAGAACGGACAAACCAAACACTGGCTCTACAAAGGGGCTTTTGCGTTTTTCGCGGCCACCGTAGATTCTCCTCCACGGAGGGGAATTCAGTTGGTTGCAAATTCTACACACTGCAACTTTAACATAAATGTTAAACCACGTGCCAGTGTGTTACAGGGTGGGGGTTGTTATGATGTTTTTAAATGTGGGTTTTGTCATGTGTTTGATGTAAAGAGAACCTGTTGTCAATTAGGTTTATATCATTAAATTCAGTTAAACTTTACTGGCATAACATTTTGATATAAATCAGGGTTTTCAATTATACTAAACTCGCTGTCTAGTCTGATACCTGGAATTTAAAAAAATGTTATTCAACTTGAATATCTTTGTAAAGTACCAAAATGGTTTATGAAATACACCAGGGGTGGCCAAACTTTTTTGATTGTGGGCTACATACAGAAAAATATGTGGAGCCATGGGCCAAACAATATTAACCACAGGAGTTTCCAACCAGTTACACTGCAAGAAAAACTGTGTATTTAGACCATAAAACCCCTGTGCCATCGAAGATTCATTCTCTATCAAAATAACTATAAGAAATAACAAAACAAAAAATTAAGAAGTGCAATGTACATACAGTGCAATTTTAGTTGCACTGTATGTTCTCACGGCCATATTCCATTTTATTTTAAAAATTCACGGCGGGCCACTTAAAAACGGGCAGTGGGCTGCAGTTGGCCCACGGGCCGTAGTTTGGCCATGCCTTAAGTACACAAACAGAAGTGAAAACAAAGTGAAGAGTGCAATAAAGGAAACGTAACTTTGCAATATTACCGTTTCTATGTCAAGGAAAAATTCTTCAATGTAATATTAAGAAACATTTAAAAGTGTAGGCCTCTGTATGTGACATGAGTCCTGGGTCTGCTGTTGAACGTGTGTCAGTTCAGTTCATTATACTTTTGGGCTCCTTTTGTCTTGCAGTCTCTGTTAGTGCTGCGGTAGACTGAGGTTTTTGGATTCATAAGAGACCATCTTCCGCCCGTCTGTCTGGGTCTCGGGACGGGGGGACGGCTGCCGCCTGCCGGCCCCCGCTGGCCGGTTGTTGATGTAGATGGGGCACTCTACAACTGAATGAGAAGAGGGCAAAGTAAAGTTATGGTGAAGATTTTCACCTAGCCTTGTTTGATGTCATTGCTGAACACAGGAGATTCTATCCATTTTGAGCAAAATCGAATGAGCACTATCCCATGTTGGTTACATGGGATCACGCTCACCATTGGTGGTTATGTGAAAAAGTTGGATGATCAGAATCCAAGTACATTTTTGCCAAGTACATTTTCATATACAAGGAATTTGTCGTGGTGAGATTGGTGCATTGCTCAACAAACAATTTGGATTAAAAATTAAAAATTAAAAGTCTAAATCAGTCTGAAAAAAGATATATACAATGCTACAGGGATAGATAACAATGGGGTCGGTATCAGTTATGAGTAGATATAAGTTATTGCTATGCTGTTACTATCATCAATAACATCGACATCATGTTTTCATATAGAAGGTCTTGGAATCAAAATGACCAGGATACATTAAATCTTTAAAAAGACCAAGACTAAGAAGAGTTGGTTGTTTTATCTATTGTGATTCTGTAACATTCTGTAAAAAATTTTTACATGTGTAAATAGTTTTCAGGCCTCCCTTGCAAAGGACCTGACATAATTACATTTTCAAAGTCACACAACTAAACAATACCAATACACCAAACCACTGTGATCTGTGCATGATCTCCTGGAGGACATTTTCCCAAATGTCTTTTACCGAGGCATTAATCACACATTACCTACTTTCCGATGACCCTTTTGCTTTTTAACCATATACACGATCAGCATAGTTACAAAAGCCATTCGCATTCGCAGAGAATCTAAGACCAAACGAACCAGGACGAACCAGAACATAATACCAAACATTTAAAAAGACACAAGAAATACCAAACCAACAACAAATGAACTCAAACAAAACAATGCAGTGAAGACATTCACATTTAACCACACACAAGCAGACATGGAAAGTGTTACTCTCACAACCCACCTAGTGCACCAAATAACATGCATATGTGGCCTCTCGTTATGCACCAAAGGCCCCAAACATCACCTGTCAGGGAGCGACTCGCACTTACTGTCTCCATAGTGACTTCCTGTCTCCAGACACAGACTTCCTGTCTACAGATAGTGACTTCCTTTGTCTCAGTTTTTTTCTCTCCATTTCACACATGCAGCCTAACTATGAATCATACAAGCTATTAGTTTGCAGCGGAGTAACAGTGGGATGTAGTGGGGTCCAGCGGGGTAACAGTGGGGTGTAGTGGGGTGCAGCGGGGTAACAGTGGGGTGACAGTATGATAACAGTGGGGTGATAGTGGGGGAACAGTCAGGTGACAGTGGGGTGCAGTAGGGTGACAGTAGGATAACAGTGGGGTGACAGTGGAGTGCACTAGGGTAACAGTGGGGTGACACATGCCATGATAATGCCGGAATAGATGGGGCAAGGGACAGTCCAGCAGAAGTCACCCCCACACCCACCTAGTGACGACACTGGCCGGTACTCCCCTTATTCACAGACACAGACACCGGAGAGCGACAGACGGAGCAGCAGAGCGCACGGAGCGGCTTTCTCATTTCTGCTGAAGCACTGCACAATTTTCATGTCATTTGCAAAAAATCTCTATCGGAATCGGCTCATTTGCATGTAAAAAAAGAACGGCAATCGGTATGGGTGCATCCCTAATATTCAACAAGTTTGCGAAACCCTTGACGCGCTTGTCCCTGCAGATAGGATCCGGATCAAAAATAGGTCCGATAAATGAAGAATAACACGTAATTTAAATCCCATGGCTTTGTTTATTAGTTCTGATCACTTTTTAAAATGTAAATATTTAATCATAAATATTTAATGGTAATTTCAAACTTAATTACAAAATTTTAAATGAAAACCTTTTTATTTATTTATTGTAAATGACCTCCCGCCGCCCACCTCACCTGCAGTTCCTTCACGGCCCACCAGGGGCCTTTGGGAAACACTGCTTTACATAAATAAAGACATTTCCACCATAAATTGGTGCAGAAAAGGCACAGATTGGTGCAGAAAAATCCACCAGAATGCAGGAAATGAAGTGTTCGATGATCAGATTTTCTTAGGGGACGCCCCCAGATACCCATGGGGTAACAGTGGGGTGCAGTGGGGTGTAGTGGGGTATCAGTTGGGTAACAGTGGAGTGCAGTGGGGTAACAGTATGATGCAGTGGGGTAAGAGTGGGGTGCACTGGGGTAAGAGTGGGGTGAAGTGGGGTAACAGTGGGATGACAACGGGGTAACAGTGGAATGCAGTGGGGTAAGAGTGGGTTGCACTGGGGTAACAGTGGGGTGCACTGGGGTGACAGCGGGGTGTAGTGGGGTAACAGTGGGGTGCAGTGGGGTAACAGTGAGGTGACAGTAAGATAACAGTGGGTTGACAGTGGGGTAAGAGTGGGGTGACAACGGGGTGACAGTGGGGTAACAGTATGAAGCAGTGGGGTAAAAGTGGGGTCCACTGGGGTAACAGTGGGGTGAAGTGGGGTAACAGTCAGGCGACAGTAGGATAACAGTGGGTTGACAACGGCATGCAGTGGGGTAACAGTAGAGTGCAGTGGGGTAACAGTAGGATAACAGTGGGTTGACAATGGCGAGCAGTGGGGTAACAGTGGGGTGACAGTAGGATAACAGTGGGGTGACAGTGGGGTAACAGTAGAGTGCAGTGGGGTAACAGTACTGTACAGTTCCATATCAAAGTGAAGCTCAGGAGCCACATTAACAAAAAATATTTTCGCAAGAGCCAAATTTCTGAAACGTCCCTTTCCTCCATCAAAACATTATGCATTTTAAAATAAGGCTACTAGTAAGATTAAGGAATGAAAAGCATGATGTATGCAATAATTGCAATTTATTATTTTTACCATATTATTATTACCATGTTTTTATTTCCATTGCAACCACAAATGTATTATGTATTATTATTCACAAATGTGTTATTGGTAGTTTCTCAAAAGTATCTGAACATCAGTGCGCGATAATTACTAAATGCTTTCCTCAGCAATTCAATTGCTTCCAAGTGCTGATCACAAAGCTCACTGCAAACAGAGCACGAGAATAGGTTGTGCTGGATTTACATGGATTACGGGAGACGACAAACCGGAAGTTACGTAGAGAAAGCAAGGAGCCGACTCTACTGCGCATGTCTGCTGCGGCTACTGCGCTGCAGTGACGGACCTCTGGAGTATCGCACTTAAATGGCTTAAATAAAAACCATGGATTGATATAAAAGTTGTTTATTCTATTTATTAATCGCAGGGAGGCTGTTTGGTGCTTGTAACCAGGAAGCAGATGGATGGTCCAGTGATTATGTTGCAGCTCCAGGTTATTACTTGTATAATAATATAATTAAATATGAATAATTAATAATAAAAGAAGGGCTTCTATTGGCAGTGGAAACCAGGTGATCAGCAATTGATCACTTAGTTAACAGACCATTGATCGCTACCAGGAAACAGGGCGAGGTGGGATCAGCCGGTGAAACATCCCAACTCGGTGCGCCAGGTGAGGTGTGATTCATGGATCTTTCATCACTTCCATTGCTTTGCGGCGTTTCGTGAGACTGCTCTGAATCTTATGCCAAGTTGCCATTTTCAAGCAGCAAAGTGAGAAAGCGAAACTCCTGCAGCGCACTGTTGCGCACACTGCGGCACCGCTGCAGGTGTGATCACCGCCACATTGCACATCTGCTCCCTCTCCCATTTAGAAAACAGTACCGTTCGTTTTTTTTGAACGTTTTTAATAGGCCATTACAAAAAAAATATGATTTTAAATTTTACTGTTGACACAGAGAACACGGAGACAGTCGGTCATTTAGTCGCACATTTTACATCCCTAGTTTGTACATGTTTTTAATTTTTATAGTTTATTTTTTAAGTTTTAATTAGTACAAGACTTTAAAGAGCCGCAGCTAGTCAAAAAAGAGCCACGGGTTGAGGATTTAGGTGGTGTCGCCCTGTGCATTTCCACGTAGATGTGCATGCGCCCTGTGACACGACTGCCAGTCAAACTGTCGGACATGGCCAGTGCTCCACAGCGCCGCGCACTCTACTCCAGACAGCGCTCCAGATGCTTGCAAATAGCACATCTATTTTCTTCTATTTTCCCCCAAGTCTATTGGACGGCGCTCTAGAAAGCACCATATAGTCAGGGTACAAAAGAGCTACTGGCCTCCAAGTTTTTAGCAATCCCAAAAGTATTTTAAAGGTCTGTAGTTAGTCCATCTACTGTAAACCTGGTGCACATCCTGAATTCATCTGACCTACAACTATAGTTAGTTCCTCAAAGGCGAGTTCTCTGTCCAGGGCTTCTTTTTCCTCAGCATTAAAGCACACAAAGCGCTTCAGCTCCAGCAGCTCGTTGGATATGAATGGTGGAACCCCAGACATCGTGATCTGGGGTTCATTGTGACCATTAGAGGTGAAACCAGAACATACATGTCATGTATCACCACTCTGCTTTCAATCAGCAAGTACACATACTGCTCCTGCTGTTTGCTTGAAAAATTTACTTATTTTGTTTCCTGTGAATTGGCAAATTTTTTGCTAAGTAAGATAGTTGAAGACATATATAGATATGATACTATCTAGATAGGTGATGCTAATAGACAGACAGACACAGACTTTTAAAAGCATTCAGATTGCATCAAAATGGCTTACCTCCTCCATCCTATAGGATCCAACAACGTACAGATAGCTTCCTGGACGCCCAACAAGCCTGTTGATTTAACAGACTATTGTTAAACAGTATTTTGTCATTGGGCCCGTCAACCCAAATTTCTGGTCATCCCATCCAATGGTTTGTTATGTTTTGCAGAATCCAGCAAGCATGTTTTAATCTACAAATTGCTCATGGTCATGAGCACTTTCAAATTGTTCTGATTTCTAATTGGTTGGTTAAGTTAATTAGCTAGCAAGCACACCGGGCAACATACAGTCTCCGAGCTGCAGACAGTTTGTTTATTTCACCTGTTAATTTTACAGTGGATAATTACAGTACATGCTAGATATTGTAAATGTGTTTATTAAACACAATTGTCACGCACTTGGAGTTTAATTTCATGCTGAAAATTGTCTGGAGATCCAGTGTAGCGTTCAATATCCAGACCACTCAGCCAGGATTATGTTCATAAACTTCAAATGTAGGCAGTTAATCTCTAAATCATATAACATGTACTGTATATACAAAGCAGTGCATAAAATATGTTCATCATTTGTTCAATTATGTAGCCTATAGGCTCTACAGATTGTAAGTATATGTACACATAGTAATTTGAGGGAAATAAGGGAAGCAGACGATAGAGTGTAGTAGAGCACACTATATGAACAAAAAGTTGCCCACCCCAAATCTCCAATTGCCCTTCGTATCACAGGTCCACATCCATGGTACACTTCAGCTTAAAGCTTTAGTGAAATGAAAGATACTATAATGCACTTTTGTTGTTAAAATAAGAGAAGCATTAATTACTCTGGCAAAACATACAAAACTGTGATGAGTGACTCGTTGAAATCAAAATATAACAATAATGAGAAAATCTATACTATTGAATCATTGTTCAACTATTCATTGAATAGTCAGTGAAAAGGCAAGTTGGTATCCGTTACCTGCCCCTGAAGAAGGCCAAATACACAATGGGAGTGAAGGCATTGACAAACTTCAAGATGAAAGTCTTGAAGATCAGACGCTCTTCAAAGCTCTTGTCTGTTTTTGGCACCTCTGGAAAAGATCAATGCAAAAAAGCAATTTTGCCCCTTTTTTAGTTGTTGAGCGGACTGACTTACTAGTTAAAGTGATACTCCATACTGTATGGCAAGCCGTTTGAGCATTTATTCATTTTTCTAGATGTCTCAGATGTTATGTCCATTTTCAACAGTCTACGGTACTGAACAGTTGCTTTTGAGACTTGTAATATTTTGGGGTTTTCTCAGATTGGTTTCCTTCTTAGGCTGTCTGTTTGACTGGTACTGACACTTCTTGAGGGAAAACAATGGCAGACACCAAAGGTGAATGCAACACCTTGAAAAACACTTCATGTTGGCTTTCTCACACACAAACCAACAATGCAATGACACATGACAGGCCTAAACTCTATTGTCAAATAATTTTTTCCTCCTAATATATACATTTATATCAATTGAAAAAGTACACTAAGTGATATTTTAGTTGCTTCTTGCGCAAATACATTGATGCATGATTTAGTGGTGGGGGTTCACAAATGTTGTTGATCAATGCCAGTCAGTCCTCTGTTGCCTAGCATCCATTAGTGATCTCTATTTGTCACCAATTGTCTAATGTTACTGACTGTGCCATTAAAGGAATAGTTTAAAGGAATAAACTGCTATGGCATCATGTTCGCTTTTCCTGAAATATGGAGTGACTTTTTGTACTGAATGCAGTCTGTGGATTTGTCCCCGACTACTTGCATTGAACTCCTGATAGGGGTAGAAAAGGCTGGATTGCCACAGGAATGAAACCGACTTACGTACTTGATGAGGGATGCGTATAAAACAGGTAAAAACATCAAAAAATCTGAACTATTCCTTTAAGTAAATGTATAAAAAGGCAGTGATTCCACCACCTTTCACTTGATATGTATATAAACACACTCAAATCTATGAAGGACTCAACCCATAATATCTCTATCCATTGTTTCTAGTACATTCAATTGCCTTGAGCCTACATTGCACTTCAAATGTCATTGATCAAAATCATCATACACATTCATTAAAAACAGCGAAATATTATACTCCACTCCACCTAGCGCGGTGAGCCAACGGGCGATGACAGCGTAGATTTCATCCAGAATGATGATGACAATAAGATTGATGATGGCGGCCGTGGTTTTGACGGTGGCTCGGATGTTGGACCTTGCGGCTGGGTAGGAGCTGATATGCAGCATGGTCTTGATGCTTATCCGGTATAAGATGACCCCAAAGACAATGGCAAATGTCACGCTGATCTAAAAGCCAGAAAACGTGGGTGACGCTAAGTGAAACGCGGTCTGTGTCCAAAAAGGCATACTAGCGTCACATTAGTAGTTAGTACAGTATATCTCTAATTGGTGCTAAATGTCTGAAATCACAGTACGTATCAAATAGTATGCAAAATCACGACCAAAACCATAATGTTATGTTTGAACTAGCATCAACGGAATATATTTAGATAAGGACACGATTCAGATAACCTTCAATTTATTACCTTACCTACCTTTTCAACCCTATTAACTTATATTAAGAAAAACAAAGTACAATGGAAAGGTGGCAATGGAAGTTGGGGACTTACCATGAAGGCCATCATAACCACCATAGTCAGATAGGCCGGCATTCTGTCTGTACAGGTGAGCTTCACCTTTTCACCCTGGATCAAACACGCACAAATGCACATACTGTATGTAAGTGAAGTACATAAAGGCCACCAAGAAAATGTGATAAACAAAAGTCTTACCAACAGTAGCTAGTATCTACAGTATATTTTCTCTACAGATATTTGGCTCACTCAATAGACTTATCAAAAGGCTGCAGTCACTCACACTCACACTCACAAAAAGGCAGAACCCGTGTGAAGAAATGTTTATTTTAAATCACAGTGAGTGGGTGTGACAGCTTGGATACCTCATCTTACCTCACTTAAAAAAATACCCTTTTAAAAGCTTGAAATCTTGTTATTTCTAGTTTAGTGTTTAGTGTTTGTTTAGTGATTTTAAATTGAGGTTTATTGTGAATTGTCTTTTCTCTTTTCTATTTTTTATTCTATTGCCTTATTATTGTCATTGCTTATTTTAATGTGAGCTGCTATGACACTAATTTCCCTCCGGGATGAATAAATTATCTATCTGTCTATCCTGTCCATCAAAAACCAATTTAATACAACAAGTAGTGTCAGAAATAAAATGATGACAAAAAAAATGCACAAAATACGGGAATTGACCTTTAAGCAGGACATTAAATAGACCAATAGTGTCTCCAGCTGGGAGTATCTGAATTTGAACTCTGCAAGGAGACGCTCATTTACCCTAAGGCAGACAGATGCATGCAAATATGATAATATGACAACACACACACACGCCTGCTTTAAAGCTTATTCAAACATCTAAGTCCAACTTACAATAACTTGCTGTTTTCTTTATATATTACTTGTTCACACACACACACACACACCATGTTTGACTGTCTCCAGCCAAGCAGAGCTAACACTGCCCCCAAACTATTAGAGCAGTCCCGTCATACAAGTCTCCAGAGAATTAGGTCAGCAAGCTTATGGCAACTGTGTATGTGTTTGTGTGTGTGTGTAGGTGTGTGCTCCTCCCTGTAGACAGGAAGCCCATAACGGAGGTGGGGAGGGGCGTGTCACACTTTCTTAGACTTGGCTTTGGAGAGAGCAGGACGGCACACTAAAATGTTCGACATTAGGAAACATCCATTCCAATGGAAATCGCAGAGCATCTTTGGCGAACCTCGTTTCTGCCAGTTCAAAGTTCGTCAGACTCAAAAAGACCATTATTTAGAAATTCAAAGTAAAAGTCGAAGGGGTCGTATGATAACCATTGTGCAAGTTCTGGAGGAACCTGGAAAGTTCTTGTTAAATCATTTCAGCTGATCTCTTCAAGGATCATACTATTTTATTTAAAAAATGTTTTATAATGGTATCTCGATCATAGATGGTCCGTTTTCCACGTAAACCTGCCTTCTGTTGTAATGAGTTAACCTCCACAAAAAATTGCGCTGGAAAGGCGGAGGATGTCTGCAGACCTCTTCTGCAGCTCTCTGCAGTATTCTGCACTGTCACCACATCACAAACACTCAAAACGGAGTCATTAACCTCTTAAGCTTCAGGCCCATTTCTTGGGGGGGTGGTTGGGTCAGCAGTTGGTGCCACATACAGTACAAGTGCCTTACACTTTCAGAAAGCTGAGACCCTAAGGAATCATTTGAGATGCAGCTTGACCTGTATGTCAATCTTTTCTATCAATTAAAAGGTAATAAACATTATATTGTGGTGATACACAATTGATAGACATTCACCAAGGACGGCTGTTCCTTTAAGGGTTCGTGTTTTAGGGAGCCAACCAGCAGCAAGGAGATAGCTGGTTGGTGGTTAAGCAGGAACTTAAGGAGGGGTGTTTGATGCATGCTCGCTAGCTGCAGAGTTAGTTGTGTTTTTGATTTTCGATGTGGGAGTAAAGAACGACTCGGCATACTTTCGCCTCCCGTCTCATCATTTCGGCACTCCCACAATTGGTGACCCCGCACGTTTCTGAAAGAACATGTTGAACGACAACGACGCCGCAAGAGCTGCGCCAGAAGCTAAGGCTAACGCTAGCATCCACGCCGTGGCAGTCAAGTTGCCAGAGTTCTGGCAGCACAGCCCCCGGCCATGGTTTCAGCACGTGGAAGCCCAGTTTCAACTGAGGGGCGTAACACAGGACAGTACCAAATATTTCCATGTAGTGGCGGCGTTGGATGCATCGACAACAGCCCGGGCGATGGGGTTGTTGGAAAACCCTCCAGCTGCGGGGAAGTACGACGCGCTCAGAACATTACTTCTACAACT
>OMKR01110186.1:16680-29902 GCA_900302355.1 Cyttopsis rosea | reverse complement strand
AGGTGTAAGGTTAGAGATGGTTAAGTTTAGGTGTAAGGTTAGAGATGGTTAAGTTTAGGTATAAGGTTAGAGATGGTTAAGTTTAGGTGTAAGGTTAGAGATGGTTAAGTTTAGGTGTAAGGTTAGAGATGGTTAAGTTTAGGTATAAGGTTAGAGATGGTTAGGGTTAGGGTGTCGTCCATGTACAATGGGACATTCTTCGGACAATTGGGGTTTCAGAATAATGGGCCGTCGGGTTAGGTTAGGGTTAGGTTAGGGTTAGGCTAGGGTTAGGGTTAGGGTTAGGCTAGGGTTAGGCTAGGGTTAGGTTAGGGTTATGTTAGGGTTAGGCTAGGGTTAGGTTAGGGTTAGGCTAGGGTTAGGTTAGGGTTAGGTTAGGGTTAGGCTAGGGTTAGGGTTAGGGTTAGGTTAGGGTTAGGTTAGGGTTAGGGTTAGAGTTAGGGTTAGGGTTAGGGTTAGGTTAGGTTAGGTTAGGTTAGGGTTAGGTTAGGTTAGGTTAGGGTTAGGTTAGGGTTAGGGTTAGAGTTAGGGTTAGGGTTAGGGACTCCAAGGGTCTTCTGGGCTTTGAGTTGAAAAGGTTGATTATGTCATCGTAATCCGAAGTGTCAGTTAATTCTCTTTCAAAAGACAAAAGCGTCAAGTTGTTCAGGCGTACAGTCGACATGGATGATCTCAGGCTGGATCCGGTTTGTTGCGGAGAAAAGTTTCTCAACGCTGCCGGACGTTAGAGGGAGCTGGTCCAAACATGCTTCTAGACATGTTTTTTTTTTTAACCGGCTAAAAGATGGCTGTTTAGCCATCGTTCCAGCTAGTTGCAGCCAGCTAATGTTAGCTACAGGAAACTGCCTTCTGACAGTGCGTAACACAATGTACTGTAACATCATAAATAACGTTATAAATCTTTAGTAGCTACATATATTAAATTCTAAAATTTCTCAAGACAAAACAATGAAATATTTAAGCCAATCTCGAAGATTTTCAGTTTGTTGTTTTTGGCGGCACCTATGGCGAAAACGGTAACTGCAGGCATGTTTTTGGACTTCACTTCCCAGAGATCTAACCGGTGTCGCCTGTGTGACGTCAGTCAGTTGCCTTCATCTGAACGTCGAATTTGTTTCTTTTTCTTCGGATTTGCACTTGTTTTTGAAGTGTCATCGTCAGTCGTCATCCATCTGTTCTGTGATTGTTTTGTGTGACCGGCTGGGGGTGGCTACCGCTGCCTTAACGATCCTTCCGCGGGTTCACCTACGGAAACCTCGTTAGCGCTTTTACTTTGTAACTTTGATCGTCTTCTCGGCAGCCGGCGCAGGAGCCGCGGCGTTGAAGAGCGAGTCTGTTGCGTTGGCTCCGCCTCCCCTCCCTGGTGGACCAACCGCCGCTGGCTGATGGAAAATGCGTCATTAACTGCACCACTTGTGGTTTTTCCCGGGAATGTCGCCACAGACACCCGGTTCTTAATACTCAGAATACTGCAAATACAAGAGCTTTCATCAGTGGACCTTTGTGTTTCCTCATTCGGGGATAGATTGTGACTTAACAGACATTTATGTTAATGAAAATCTTCGAGATTGCATTTGCTGTAGAGATTGTTCCCATGCAGGAACGGTCCCAGAACATTGCTGGGAAAGACTGCATGTGTGAAAGGGGCTGAAGTGTTAGTCAAAATTTTACAATGACCACTATGTTGGTGACTGTGGGTAAGTCCACTAGTGAGAACTAGTTGAGAATTACTGAATTCAAGACCAATAATTCAAGAGAAATCATTCGCTGAGGAATGATATCGGAAGGGTTGCATTAAATGGAGTAGAAATCTGTGTAATCTGTTTGAGCAATTGTGCCTCCTCCTGCCGCCTCCACCACCTCCTGCCTCCACCTTCTGCCTTCACCTTCTGCCTCCTCCTGCCGCCTCCACCTGTTGCCTCAATGTCCGGCCTCTATCAACTCCTGCCTCCACCTCTTGCCTCCATCACCTTCTGCCTCAACCTCCTGAATCCACCTCCTGCCTCAAACTGAAACTCATGAGTTTCATCAGGAACAGTCCTTGGTGTCTCGTGTGGCCATGGAGCGTGGCTCTGGCCCTGACTCGCCCACAGGTCACCAGGGTCGAGTGTTTAATTTATTCATCCATTCACTGCTTTAACATTCGTCAAGGAGTCTGTTCAGAGCGCAAATCAGACTGTGGAAGATCCTAAAATTAATGTGGCAAACATATGACACCAAAAGCACAAGAACAACAACGGCATTTTTAAAATGCTTATACGATCAACATGCCTAGAAACACTACAATATTGTCTTATATATCCAAACACCTCCACTCTGCTCAGGGTGTTTCTGCTATAACCCCATGGTTTTGCACACTAGTAATGCTCATGTCCCTCACAAAACAGAAGTATATCAGCAATAATCCAAACACAGCATGTTATATTACCGTCCCCGGTGCCTACCAGCTCCCGCAGGAACCTGAATATACAGAATATTCCTGACAAAGCACAACGTCGACATTGAATATTTTGTCCTGTCCGCTGCCTGTCAGCTTTTTCGAAACAGTATTCCCGAAAAAGTCCCCTCATCTCTTTTACGGACCACTGGGACCTTTTCTGTACTTCGACCACTGATGGATTCCCCAGTCCATCACCGATTGTAAATATTGTTGCATTTGTCCAGTCCGTGGTGTGGTTTTCTCGCTTCCAATATTCCTAAATTGACCTGGGACCTGGCAGTGTTTTGATTGTCTCCATTATCGCCACATATCGTAATGCACGGAATCAAGGGGCGATTCTGAGAGGTTGTTTTTGTCTCCTTCTGAAGAGACAGCTGTTATAAAGATGAGCTGCTGCTCCTGGGGTTTGTCCGTCATCTGTTTGCTTATTTAGCTCTGACTTCTGACTTAGAGTTTAACTTCAGTCAATTTAATGTTGAGTGCGTGTGTGTGTGTGTGTGTGTATGTATGTACAGTGGTGGAGACATCCTGCCTACGTCAATAACTCCATATGCACATGAGCCCTGAATCCATCGATAACAATCAGGGATTCAGCATTAGCAGCGTCCATTATCGTTTCAAACATGTATATGTGGTTGTATGCGCACGGGTGTGTCGAGTCTGCCAGTGAAGCTGCGGCCCAATGGGAATCTGATGTCCAGGCATCTCGCTGACATCCCACCATAGTTCTCGTGAGATTGGACTAATTTAAAATGTTTTATATTAATCCCTCAGTGACGCTCTTCCCAACATCGTGCCTCGTTAAAAGGAAATTAAATGAGGTCTCCAGTTTGGAGGCTGTTCCCAGGATTAGAGCTTTAGGAAATGGCCCTGAGTGGGTGGGTCATGTGCAAGGCCATTAAACTTAATGTAAAGCTGCACTTTGGATATTTATCTGTGCTACAAACATGATTTATTTTTGTAACATCTGACATGGGTTACATGTCAGATGTTAAAAACCCTAACCCTTATATAATATGCGATCATGGGTGTAGAAATCAGGAAGAATGTGGAATCTCAGTTACACTTGTCATTTCGATGCGACTTGGATGCTCCAGATCGGATTACAGACCTAGCGTCCTGACTTGACACTTGAATGCGAGTTCTGTGGCTGGATCTGGGATCGGATCTCATGTTCACGCCAAATATTACAATTATTTTGTGGTAAAATGGCGCTGGGTGCAATGCAATCTGTTTTGTTATTGCTATGTCTTAAAATGATTTAGTGGTAAAGAGCACTGTACCCATGTATTACAATGCTGAGTGTGATCTTGGTTCCCGTGGAGAGCACTGGATGCACTAGTGGGTACATATTGTAAACTGGACCTTAACCGCCTGGGTGCTGAACTTCGGAATGCAAAAAGATTCCATTGAGCACCTATGTGCGATTCTACATCAGCATCTCCAGCATCTCTGTGTCTGTGGTGGAGGCTTGGTGGTTCACGACTGGCTCGTGTTACCGAGCAGTGGCTCCAGTGGTGTAGCGGTCTCTTGGTCGGTGGGTATACTGTGGCTTCCATCCCTACGTGCACACCACACCCATGCTTCATATTATAATCTAGTCTAAATTTGACTACTATAAATACAGTAGTTTTTGAGATAGACCTGGTCTTTAATGGCCTGGGTGTAGAAAAAACAGTGAAATCCACCGATTCCAAATAAAACAAATAAAATAGAGGGTTTTAAATGCTGTTTATTATCAATACAATAACACAAACCATTTACCATGTGTTTTTATTGAAGTACAGCCATGCACCAGTTATGTCCGTCAGAGACACAAGTACGTTAGTGTAAAATCTGAGGTTTTTGAATGCACCATAACATCATCAGACGCCGTCATCATCGGCTGCTAACTTCAGCGTCGTCATGAATTAATTTTTTTAATACGACTTCTGAACAGCAATTATCAACATTACCGTGTTGTTACCATGTCAAAGTTTCGTGTCGACTGTGTTTCTCTGCCGTTCGTGCCGTTTTATGTGACATTGTTACGTATCGGAGGTGGGTGTAGGGTAAATCCCCCTGCCCAGAGGTGGGTACTACACCCATATGTTTGGAATCAAGCGAAACCTCCGTTGGGCTAATTGTTCACGAGGTAGCTGATGCACTCCACTCTGATGAAGTCAGGTCATTACATCCCATTTCCAAAAGGTGAACGGCTCCATGAGGTTGTGGAAAGGTTTGAGGAGAGAGGGTTCCCCCAGGTGCCTGGTTTAATGACATAGCCAGTAATCTGTCCACATCGTGGCCAGATTGGCTGTCCACACATCAATGAAATCCAATCTGAGCCAGGCCACCTCGGGATGTGATCTGGCGATTCGGATCTCAGATGACGTCAGATGACAACTGTCCGGACCTGGAAGTAAATGCGCGCCGGCGTGGACGATAAGTGTGACCGACCCCAGACGTTTCCTGGGTGTCGATGTAAAAATCGAATGACGCTGTTAGGTCTCTGATGATGCTTTGATTAACTTCTACAGAAATTCAATACAAATACAATCCCAACACTGTGGACTCACACAAGGAGAAGCACGCAAGGAGAATCCATTTGTTTCACTTGGTCAAGTTGAATTGAGGTATCTGTAGTGTCATTCGACTGTTCAGATCACAAGATTCAACATCACGACTGCACCAGGGCAAGTGACTCCAGTTTTAGTCTTTTTTCCCCCTTTTTTCCCCCTTTTGATTTTAGTGTTGGGAGTCAAAGATGTCAAACATGAGGATGGTTTGAATAGAAGAATACAGTCATCAGTCCCAGTGAGCAGTAACGGCAATCGATGCATAAAGCTCCCATTTAACTCGGAATCTCTTTGGCTAAATGACGTCCATTTTTAGCCAAGATATTAAGCATCTGAAGCCTTACTTAACCTTTCTAATGCATTCAAAATGCCACAGTGATTTGCTTTGATTTTGTTTTTCTTAGTTTCAACTAATGCCGCTACGTCAAGCCAAGGACGAGGCTAGGATATAAAAGTCCACTAAACAAACACTATTTCTGCAAATATAGCCAACCATTTACCTACTGTATATAGAGAACATAGCCCAATTAATGCATCAGTTTTGGTAACAAATTGCAATTTTTACATTTTCTTTTCTTTAACATTTTTTTTTATTGTAGAGCAGTGGAGAGAGACAGGAAATGGGGGATGGAGAGAGAGAGAGAGAGAGAGAGACACTGAGCAAATGACCGCAGGCTGGATTCGAAGCCCTGGCCGCTGCATGCATTTTGCCTATGTGGTACCCGCGCTGATTCGGTTGAGCCACCAGGACGCGGCCCCCCATTTTTACATTTTAACATTTTTCGGCCACATAATTTTAATCATAGGAACGTCTAGTATCACATAATTGCATGAATTCCCTGATTTCCAGAAATTTTCGTATAGCCTTTTTTCATGTGCGACCCCAGGTTCTCACTGGCTATGTCAGACTAACCCATTCATTGAACATTTTCTGGTGACACAACTGATCAGTCAATCAAAATACCTCCACTTATCTCCGTCATTTTGAGCAGAATAAAATCTAAATGGATCGGCGCTGTAGTTCCAAAACTTCTGGGATTCTGTTTTAATGCCATTGCTGGCATTGTGTTCTTGTCGGGCCTTTTCTCTGGGGATCCACTGGAGGCCGTCAGGGAGGGTTTTTGAGCGGAGCACAGCCCATCTTTTCACATCGCAGCTCATGTGTGTGAGATCTTCCCATGAAGCGAGTGATACAGTATGTTCCTAGGCAGCCGTATCGCCGCGTGACGCCACTGTAAAACAAACACTTAGATATATCTTGTTTTGTGTATTTGTCCTTGAGCCGTTAACCCTGTGGAGGCCTCCATTATGTAAGTGTGTGCGGGCGGTCGTGCTTGTATACGTGTGGTTTTCTTTCCATTTGAAGTTGTTTCAATAAACGGGCAAAGCCGCCGCGACAGAGCTTGATCTACTATTTCTGACTACTACAGCTACTAACAAGTATGCGAGCAATGTAATGGAAATTCAGATTTGCATTCATCTTGAATGTCGCTGCTCCACTGGGTCCCCCGAGGTCAATGGGTTACAGTATATGGAAACAATTGACCCCAATGGTGAACTTTGGTACGCAGGAATTTTGTAGGATGCAACTTGACCAACAGAAGTCACCTACTAATGTTTTATTGTTCCTCAGTGCTCAAGGATCATGGGTGGTGATTGATTGTTTTCCCCTGAAATAAACATAGCAATGATCCCCTCATGTGAATAGTTATATTTAGCTGCACAGCCACTGGCCTTGGCTACATTAGAAAAAAAATGCTCTCATATCTCCAGCCAAACAATTGTGGGAACTCACCAAGGAGCCAACTGGAAGTTGGAGTTGCAGAAGCTTTCCCTCTTCACTTAATCCTTCCCAGCAGACAGCGCTAAACAGCCAAAAGGAAATGTTACTGTTCATCATACTGTACAGTGAAGGCCAAGCCAAGTGCACCATTAGAAGCAGTAATAGCTCATATATTAAACAGGCTAGCACTACTTAAGTGATCATTACACTTGGTCTACAACGTCTGGTGGGGGGAATAAATAAGAGAGCAGAGCTCCTTCGGGATTTTCTATCTTCCTGTCCCCTGGCTAAGCTTTTTCATCGTAAACTGCGTACAAGTGAATTTTATCCAGTTCACCCCCCCCAGAGAGACAGACAAGACAGGCCCAATAATAGTCAGGCGGTTGTCATACCCAAAACCACCCCGACCAGTGGGTCACATGGCTTTACTCCTCTTCCTGAGCCGATCTGAGTCACAAACTTTCTGGTGCCAGTTGTACTAGTAAAACGTCGTCTGACATCGTGTCTTGTCCCGCTGGGGACAACCAATGAGCCATGACAGTGAAAACCCTTTCCGCATTCATGGGGAGTCAATGATTTAAGTTTTTTCTCCTTTATTCATTCAAGGCTCTGTTCTTCATTCTTGCTACATCTGCAACTGCGATTTTTGGAATGGAAGTTAAAAGTCTTCAGTTGACTTTGCCAGTTAGAGATTAAGTAAAACAAGCTTCAGCCTTTATTAAAAGTATTATAGAATTATTTTTTCCATCAGGTCTACTGCCAGAATCAAGAAAGCGCTCAAAACAATAAAAAGCAATGTAACCAAAATATATTTAAAAAATGACAATGGAGGGGATTCAATATTTTGCAAGTATTCAGAGGTTATATGAATAACATTAGTGGGTGTTGCGTTTGGCCACTGCTGGAACATTCCAGTTCTGTTGAGACTGCTGTTGAATACACATTCCATTCATGGGTTCAAACTAAAATATAAGTAGACATTCTACAGGACTTCCACTGTAATTATTTCACCAGGTAGTATACATCAAGTGAACATAATGACAAGGTGGAATGTCATACTTAAACTGTGCTTTTGGTGCTCAGGAAGAACATCAACTGAAAATGTCCTTCATCTCCTTGAGTTGTCTGCTGCATTCAATACAGTTAACCACCAATGGCCTCACACCACCCTCTCTGAGCTTGGCATTTCAGGACCTGCACTCTCCTGGTCTGCATTCTACTTGGCTAATCCCTTGCCTAATTCCTCATACCTGGTCACATGTACAGGATATCTGCCCAGACCATGCACTCTAAACTCCTGTTTAGAGAGGAGGCCCTCGGTGCATCTTGAGGCATTAGCCGTTCTCACTGTAGACTAGATCCCTCAGCTCTATGATCTCCTGCCATGGCTTCTTCTATCACCGCTTTGCAGATGGCACTCAATTTGACCTCTCCCTTTCCCCATTTGTACACTGCGTGTCCTCTGTGTGTCTCAAAGACATTAGTGTCTGTGTACAGCCTCAAGCTCAATCTTGACAAAACCAAATGTATCTTTCTTTCTGGGAAAGACTGCCTTCACACGGCGCATTCCAGGAGAACACTGCTGTTTCACTTTCTTTGACTGCCAAGAGTCTTGGGGTGATCCTGGATGACCAACCGTCCTGCTCTGGTCAGTGTTGACTGTTGCAACACTCTGGCTGAGCTTCCCACAGGTGCCATCAGACATCTACAGCACATCCAGAATGTTGGTGTTCAAACAAGCGAAATTCACCCTCTTCTTCCAGGCTCTTCAAATTTCAGCTGGAATTCAAATTCAATCAGTGGTCAGAATTCAAAACTCTCATTCATTCCACTCCGCCACCATAACTGGTTGCCATCTTCGCTATGGGCTCTTCCCAATCCCGGCTGTTAACATCACTGGCACCACAATGGTAGAACGGCATGGAGAGCTGAATCCCTTTGCCATCTTTCATTAAGATTAAGAATACTTTATTGTCATTTCTCAGCACTTGCATGCATCAAAAGGAAATTTGTCTTCTGCATTTGACCCATCTTACAAACCCTAGGAGGAGTGGGCAGCCGCAGTGCAGCGCCCGGGGTCCAACTCCAGCTCTTTTTGCCAGTGGCTTGGTCAGGGGCACCGACCAAGGCAGGTGTGTATTAGCGCCCCAACATGTCTTTTGATGGTGGGGGAAAACCGAAGCACCCGCCGGAAACCCACGCAAACACGGGGAGAACATGCAAACTCCACACAGAAAGGACCTGGGACAGCCAGGACGGACGGCCGGCCCATGATGGACCAGTCTCTTCTCATACACCTGGACCCTACTTGCTATGACCTCTCCACCCCCTAAACGGACGGTTATGCTTTCACGCGGGGACCTTCAGCCTCCCGGAGAGAGCGCTAGGTGTTTATAGTCGGCGCATTGTCCGTTGCAGTATTCTCAGAAACCATGGGTGGCAGAGAGAAAGTACCGCGTGAAACAGGAAGTAGTAAATGAAGAAGAGCGCTAAACAGCGAACATGGCTGCACGCGGGACATGAGAGCTTGTTTATGCCGAGGAGGAATTGCTGTTCATGGTGGTGAAACCGACAAAAGAGATGAAAAGGAGCCGGTCTGCCCGATCGTTCCGGGTTTGAAGTGATGTTCTGTGCAGAGTTTATTACAGAGGACTATTTACTGAACTATGGAATGGAGTCACGGTGTGTAATTATTCTCCCTCATTGCAAGATTCTCTAAAAAGAAACTGCACATAAATACCAATAAAAACGTTACCTTTTATGTGTAAACTGAACTTTACAACGACCCTGTTCATTTACAATAAAGTCAACAAACGTGAATGAGCTGTTTGCGTTACTATTTTGTCTCTGCATCAAAAAGTAATCTTGACCTTGAATTTCACATTTGACTTCTGACATCTGCTGCGGATCAATTTTGGCCATATCAGAAAGAAAACATGGCAAAACCGTGATCTCTTATCGCTTCCAATGCAATTCTTCCAGTGAACAGCCCTCACGCTCCTCACGCCAAGTCACAAAATCTAGGAGCCATGGTGCCAGCACCTGGTGGCGTCATTAACCAGGCTTAAGGATCCTCACCTCTATAACCCCCCTCCTCCAAAAAATCTAATTACACACAAATGAGGCCTCTGAACACACACTCAGTTCCGCCTGCCAATTTAGCCAGCAACAAATGTTGAACTGTAGGACTCCAAAGGGTTCTTTGCTTTCAAAAAGCAGTCAAACACGGTGTTCCTGTAAATGGACCTCAGCGCTGTTGCTTTTCCAGTCAAACCGAAGCTTCTATCTGGTTTTAGCCATAATCTGGCCACAGTTCCTTTGTGGTGCCTAGTGGCCTCATTAGACTAATCCAGTCTATGAATAGAGCTGTGATAGACAGTCGCTTAGGGTTGTCTTGGCTCTCGCAGAAGAAGCTCTAATGATCGTTAACTGCAGCTCAACTTTTTTCTGGACGCAGATTTATGGGTTTTGTCAACAAATGTGAAACCAACTGAACACGGGGACACGCCTTATTTTCACTATTTATTTTATGTAATAATGTTTTATAAGGAGAGAATTTACAAAGCATTGACATCACAACAACCCTGTTCCCAGGCTTGAGTTGAGTGTTATTACAAGCAGCACATACTGTAATAAGCTGGTTCTTCGCTGTAGCGCAGTCCAAACAATCAATAATCCTGTTAGAGTGGGTGTGGCCTCTCCTTCAAATCAGAGCCAGAACATTGCGAGGCTGGGACGCTGTGATCACAAAACTCTGACCAAAAGTAACCTTAAAACAGCTTAAAATTTTGTTTTCCATCCTGGTATTCACAGTAGCTATTTGTACAGATTTTATTTTGTATATATGTATGCAAACCTGCAGTTGCATTCTTCCTATTTGTCAATTGTTGATGCAGAGGTTTATTATTTATTGTATTTTTTCTAGTTTATTGCATATTGTCATTTTTTTCTATTATTCTTATTACTTTATTATTACTGCCTATTGTTTGGGCTTCTGTAACACCACGATTTCCCTCCAGGGATGAATAAAGTCTCCAAATATCCAGTATCCAAATATCTATCCATCCAATATCTATCTATGTATCCATCTATCCATCTATCCATCTACCAATCCATCCATCCATCCATCCATCTATCCATATATCCATCTACCCATCCATCCACCCATATACCCATCCATCTATCTACCCATCTATCCATCTATCTACCCATCTATCTATCTATCTATATATATCCATCAATCTATCTATCTATCTGTCTGTGGCCTTAAACAAAGGAAATGTGTAATTTGCCCACAGGCTTCCTAGGGTTTTGGGTGAATGTTAGAAACACACTGATGGTCGGTTTGCTTCGGAAAGCCCTGTGCACACACCATACAGCGCTGTAATGAGCTTCTTTCTTGTACGTGTGTTTTCAATCACATGTGGGGTCATTAGTGTCAGAACATGCTTTATGCGTGATTGTAATGTGTAGTGTGTGTGCGTGCGCTCGCGCTCGCGCACGTGCGTGCGTGCGTGCGTGCGTGTGTGTGTGTGTGTGTGTGTGCGTTCCTATTGTCACAGCTGTCTCCAAACCCGCTTAGCAAAAACCCTCACACTGGGATGACAGAGCTTTGGAAACAGCGTGAGGAGGTTCCTCCCAGCCACCGGGCATTTCAAGAGGGTTAAAACCAACACGGTTAGATGTAAATTATACCTCACTGTTACTTTCACCTCAGGACTGTGAGGATTCCCTTCAGGCCCAATAGCACTCAGCGCTTGATTGCTGTTTTTATAATTTGCTGTTATGTCATGCCCAGATGTGCAAAACCTTACGTTTTTTATATGTATTTATGATTTTCCATATTTTTGTCTTCAAATATATTAATTTGTTATATATTTTTTAGATACAGACGGGTGACAAATTAAAGGAAAAACCTGAATATATATATATATATATATATTTATTTATTTATGATTTACGTTTTTCTCAAGTTTCTTCTAACAATGTTTGTCATTGTGAGAGAGTTTTCTTAAGTAATGCTTAAAATACGCCTCGATCGAAGTTTGGCCGTAAAACATCAGCGGTTAAGCTGATCAACAGTCAATTATGAGCGACATGTAAATTTGTTCATATAGAAATGCTGGAAGGCTGTAAACGGCATATCAGCTTACAGCCTTCCAGCATTTCTAGGTTTGCGTCCAGGAAACAAAGTAAAGTGATATCGTTGAGTTTGTGGTTTGTGGTTATGTTCTTTTCAGTAATTTGAGGCTGCTGTGTCTTAACATGCACATCAGGTATAATGCAATCCTCATGCATGCATGTAGCACTAGTAGTAGTGTTAGTATCCTTCAACCCAGGCCTTGGTAAAATGTTGGTTCCCATCACTCCCATCCCACTCTACCGCAGCTTCCCACTCTGATTGAATGGAGTCCAATGGGGCAAACTTTTAGGACTTAAAAGAAACATGTTAAATCTTGCAATATGGTCCCACGTGTTTTGATGCTTTATTTTTAACAAGTTTTGAACAACAGTAATATCACGTTTTGCACGTTAGTTGTATACAGTAGATTTCCTTCATTCTTGGGGTGAAAACATGAAGCGTAGCAACTTGTGTTTTTAGTCTGTGCACCTGTATCGTTTTAATCCCGAATCTAATACCGTCTGATTTGGCCGCGGGTACGATTATTTTTCTATTTGCTCATTTATAATAAAGCAAGGAGTATGAGAGTACACACCTGAGAGCCGTAGACATAATCAAGACATCAGTCTCTAAGAAACCTAAGCCACCAAAAAAACACCAATGCGTTCTATTGTTTATCCTCACGATCCCACTGGACGGACAATGTGCTCATAGATCTGGGGATTTGCTCATCTTTCAGCCCATTTCGGCCGACGTTCCACCGCGCTCATCTCTCTCGCTTATTTCTGATTTGGGCTTTGCAGGGTTAAATGCTTAAGAAGAAAAAACGTTTAATCCTTAAAATAACACGTTACACCCATTTCTGTCTTAACATGTTCGTTCGGTCACAGTGTGAATGAGGGTGGACGCCCTCCCACAGTCACACCTGCCTGAAGCCCCACAGCAGCATATTCCTCCACTGCGCGACTTTACTGTACTTTTTGGGAGTATTTGTACTTTAATGAGTTATGGAGTTGTATGACATTTATCCCCCAAAAGCTCCCGTACATTTGCCCCGAGCACCACCGCCACGAAATAAAATCAGAGGAAAACTTGCGGCCAATGATGTTGGTGAAGCCAGTTATCACCGGGTTCATGTTCCGATCAAGGGTCATATCAGCAGAGTTTAAACAAACACTCCAGAGCCTGTGTTGAGGGTTGCCAGGTCCGCAGTTTTCCCGCAGAATTGGGCTACTTTTTAAGTGTTGAAGCGAGTTGTCCTTTTTTTTTTTTTTTTTTTTTTTGTTTGGTTTTTTTTCTTTTTTTTTTTTTTTTTTGCC
>OMKR01110186.1:1792-16660 GCA_900302355.1 Cyttopsis rosea | reverse complement strand
GCAGTTTTCCCGCAGAATTGGGCTACTTTTTAAGTGTTGAAGCGAGTTGTCCTTTTTTTTTTTTTTTTTGTCCGCGGCTTGTGGGGATGGCTGGGTTTGTCATGGAGACCTGGCAACCCTGCCCGTGTTGGAGAGCGACCACCACAGCGGCGACCTCCTCCAGCGGTGATGCTGCCCCTCCTGCACCTGCTACGACTGATGGAGACCAACACCCGGGGCCTAATTTACAACAAGTGTTTTCTTTCAAGAAAAAAAAAGTCAGGCTTTTGTTTCTCCAAAGCACTTACTTTTGATACTTAAGTACCTTTAATATCAGTTACTTTAAGACTTTTACTCAAGTAGTGCTCTAATGAGTGATGAGTGATGAGTAATGATTCAATTTTAGTTTAGTTTTTTTGTAAGATATTTTTACTTCTACTTTTACTGAAGTGTGGGCATGGGCACTTTTTCCACCACTGGCGTGGTACTAAAATAACATTGATGATCTGTTTTATTAAAATTTTCTTTTTGTATGATTTTGTGGTATTGCCATTTTCATTGCCATTCATTTCAACTGTTGTGTTGTCGATCGTTCCCCCCTTTATTCGCATCACATTTAGTATATTCTGTATATAGTATTGTATATTTGGCTATTTTCGTTTTATATTTGGCTATTTTTGTATATTTGGCTATTACATTTTTCAGACTGTTATGCTTTTTTCATGCAAATGCACCAATCCTCTCCATGACAAATTCCTCATATGTGAAAGTGTACTTATAAAGGTCAAAGGTGATGCGCTCGAGTCTGGATCATTAACTATATTGTTACCCTGACAGAGCCATTTCCCAAATTGTGCACAGTATATTTTGCAACATGCTGCAGGCCATCTGTTTCAAACAGGCTTATAGGCCATGGTATCTTTGAGACATCCAAGTAGAATTCAAAAACTGCGAAAATTGTGCTCATGTATATTTTGGAATACTGTATGTACCTAAAATCGAAATGTCGAACAAGACATTCTGAAATCTGGCAACTTCACACATCACAAGCTACCAGCGATTTGCACAAAACCTCACACAGCCTGTAGGGTCGATGCGATAGATAGATAGATAGATAGATAGATAGATAGATAGATAGATAGATAGATAGATAGATAGATAGATAGATAGATAGATAGATAGATAGATAGATAGATAGATAGATAGATAGATAGATCCATTGTCAGCTTTCTGGGATGAACCTTTCATGGAATCAGAAGACTCCCATGAAAACCAACTTTTTTTAAATAATATACCACTTTGTAGTAGTAGTGTATGTTTTAGTATTTATGTGATCATGTGTGTTTGCGTATCTGTCTCAATGCTGCTTGTACCTTTTGTCCTTTGTTCAAGCACTTTGGAATTTTACTGTTCGAAAATGTGCTATATTATAAATAAAGTTTTACTTACTTACTTACTAACTCAGACTCCAGGTTAAATAATAATACAGCGACCTTGGAAAATTGTAAAAACCACCAATCATCGCTAATGAGACCAGATTTCCTTTGAGGCAAACTGGAGTTGTATACCCCAATTGTTTAGAATGGTCATATGTGGATTGTATGTGACACACGCCTACATCTATTTGCAGTGCATATGATGTTTTTGTCTCTGTGTGCACAATACAACGTGTGTTTATGCAGCGAGAGTAGAATAGACCATGTTAATAAAATCTGACATGCCCTTTGGCTTCCCTCCATCCCTAATTACCACCATCTCCAATATCATATGGGCCTGCCTAGTGGCTAATTCCACTGGTATTGTTAATGCATGCTCAGTGCCACCCGTACCGTACAGGCCGCCCCAGCGTTGAATTCCACAGACACTCTAAAGCGGCATTCTGCATTGCAGCAATGAGATTTATCAAACATAACAATTGAGCATTCAGTCCTGAAAAACAATGAAACACATCTCATGGTTTTCTCGGGCTTGGTACCGTGCGAGATGTGCTTGGCAACAAGTAATCGCCTGCCACTGGTCTTGTGGATCAGAGAAACGTGGCCGCTCGCATTCCTTCGTAATTGCATTTGCTTATCAGGCTGCTGAATTGTTTTGCAACTGAGTAATTTGCCACTGGAATAACAATCACTCCCCAAACTCCTTTTATTATGTGTTCTCTGTTTAATCACCAGATGCTGATTTTTTTTAAAGGTCTATTCGCTTCTTTGAAAGGTCTATCTCTCTATGTATTCTCCCATAATTACCCAAATAAACTTGATTGTTTGGCAGCTGTTTTTAGTTATATTGGTGGAGGACTATTAGTGGTGAGCGGTGGGGTTAAATAGGTAAAAGCAATGCCGTTTTTACAGAGCGACTGTATGTATAGACTTCTGAGAGTGCAGGGAGAGGGTTCCATAAGGTAGAAAACCTGCTTTTCACCAAAGTTCTGAATATTTCTTTCTGTTAAACCCGCTTGTTAGACACCCTAACCACTATATTTGGGGTCGGGTTTGAACTGTCAAGTACCACGATTGCCCTTTTCTGTTGCATTTCCAAATCGAAATGTGCGTCACAAAAATCTCCCTCTCACAAATCCTCTCTGCGACGTCTTAATCTTCTGTTCAGACGACACCGGGCAGACTGGGGGGGGTCAACAAAGGAGCCGGAGGTTGTTTAACTCGCACTCAATTCTCGACGTGAACCCACGCAAATCAGCTCAGGATGCATTTGTATCAGAGATAGTGGCATATCAAGTGCTGAGTGGTAAAAAAAACAAATCCCCATCAGTTTTGTCTGGCAGTGTGTTGGCGCCGAGGGGAGCATTGGTTGCATTGATAGAAATCTCAATATCCTGTTGTTGACTTGACAGAGAAAAATTCTTCCAGTCTGCATAAGCTATTGTTGCACAAGCCTGGGCTGGGCGTGATTTCCATCACCCCCCCCCCAAAAAAAAATAAACAAAAACACGAAATCACCATATTTGGAAACAACATGCCATTGTTCCGATGGCCCATTGTTCCGAAACCCCAATAGTCCGAAAAATGTCCCATTGGACATGGACGACACCCTAACCCTAGCCCTAACCCATCTCTAACCTCATACCTAAACCTTAACCAGGTAGAATGCTTGGCATACAAGAGTATTTGTATGCCGTTGCATCTAGGACAGAGTTGATCAGAGTTCCTCCAAATTCTCGACCTGCAATAACTCTGTCCTGGGGACGACCTGTGGGATGACAAGAGCACAGCTTTTTTGTTCTACAAGACCGCTACCACTCCCCCTCTTTGGAGCACGATCTGACCATGTTTTGATCGACAAACAACTAATCATCAATACTTCTCCAGGAGGTGGAGAATCACCATGGGTGAGACAAATTAACATAGAAACTGGAGAAAATAGTGGCCACCATTTTTTCTTATTATTTTAGCACGTCTTGAGGCCTTCAGAGCACCTCCTGGCCGCCATTGCTCCCCATAAGTCTGGCACGTTGGCTCCTGGCCGACATTACTACTCACAGTTCTTGCACGTATTATTTTTCTTATCTCTGCAGCTTGTCAGCTACTGTATTCATCTGTTTTGCACCCTCAGACGGTTAAAGAAAACACTACCATCAAAACAAACAAACAACAACATGTACATGGAAAAACATACACATGGAAACCTCAGGGCGACAACATGTATTGACAAAACATAATTAATTAAGTTGACGAAAATTGGAACAGCAATTCGGCACGTGGTCTCTTCCTGTGTTAGCTGAGGCAGTAAAGGAGAGGGTGTATTCAGTGCAGGTGCTGGTGGTGTGCGCCTGTGATTAGTCCACTTGTGTGTGTTTGTGTGCGTGTGTGTGTGTATGATGTGTACGCCGGTGTGTGTGCGAAGGACTTGTCTCAATTTGTTCCAGTGTATGAGTTCAGGTATGAGTGTGTATGCGTTCAAAGCCAGGGCTGAAGTATGACAGGCAAGATCGCAAGATCTATCCCGATTGCAAACCACACCAGGAGCCACCTCGACCAGATACCGATGGGGCTTCACAGTTCCATAGAACACACAGAGGACCTGTTAGATAAGACAAGACAAATTTCTCAAGACCTATTAGATAAGACAAGACAAATTTCTCAAGACCTGTTAGATAAGACAAGACAAATTTCTCAAGACCTGTTAGATAAGGTTCACCTGACGGCATGCCCCTCACTGATTTACACATTACAACCAAGACTGTAACCACACCAGACGCAGATTACGAGAAAAAATGGTTTGAGAAAGGGAAAGAGGTAGATTTAATGCAAGGACAATACATGTAAAATGTGGCAAGGTGTTGGCATGTCGATCGCGAACGCTCGACTGACGGGGCGAACAAACCGCACGCCTCGGTGTCATTCGATACCCCTAGTGGTGACGACGCCCTAGTGGGTGTCCCCGATTCACTGTGGGCCAAAGACAGGTATGATGTAGGTTCTATGAAAGGATCTACACCGCTTGTGGTACATCCAAAGGGTTCTCACAGGCCATGCAAAGCACAGTACCCCCTCCAACTCGATACAGAAAAGGGAATCACTACAGTGTTTGAATCCCTCCTGGAAAGAGACATTGTTACACCGTGTCCAACCTCTCCATGCAACACACCCATTTGCCTGTTAAAATGGCATGTGTAGTCTCCTGGCGTTTAGTGCAAGATTTGCCTGCGGTAAATGACGCGGTATACCACGGTGCTCCGGTGGTACCTAATCTGACCACTGTACTCTCACAGGTCGCGGGTCAATCAAAACGGTTTTCCGTCGTAGATCTGGCCAACACGTTTTTCAGCATACCCGTAGAAAAGGAATCTCAGTACTGGTTTGCATTCACCTTTAAAGGGAAGCATTATACATGGACACGAATGTCCCAGTGCTATCCTGCATATCCAGCTGTTTTTAGTGCTGCCCTCAAAGAAAATTTAGATCCTTTCACCTTCCCTGCCGGCAGCACACTAATCCAATATGTCGACGATCTGCTCATCAACTTCAGGACTACCTGAAATGGACTTTACTCTTACGGTAGAGGAAAAGCATGGTTTCTTGTCCACCGTCCTTTTGCAGATTCATGGCGATCATCTTCACCCAGTGGCATACTACTCACCGAGACTCAACGCCATAGAGCGCGATCTCCCTCCATGTATGCGATCGGTGGCTGCTGTGTCAGCCATCATCGCGGTCTCTGCACGGCTTGTAGCCTACCGTCTACTCACAGTTCTGGTCCCACAGCTGTTTCCGCTATTATTTTACAGCAAAATAATTTAATTTCTCCACAGCTTGTTTCTTACACCATCAACATCTGTTTAACCTACCTCATGTTGCCATTCAATGTCATCAATCCTGCGACGCTCTTACCAACGGAAGATGACAGCGAGTCCCATGACTGTTTGGCTGCCATCGAACAACTCACCTGCCAAGGGGGGACTTGAAGGACGTTGCCCTTGGAAATGGGTGACGTCACATGAGCTCCTTGAATCAGCTCGCCTCCCCGGACATCTCTCCGCACAACAAGCAGAACTGTTTGCTCTAACTAGGGCTTGTATCCTAGGGGAAGGGAAGCGCATTGTCGTTATGCCATGACAGTCGATATGCGTTTGGCGTTTGATGGTTCTCCTATTCTAAATGCAAATGTGCCGCACACACTCACACTTCTGACCCTGTCTCTGAAGGCAACCATAGCGCTGACACCGCCGCTAAAGCCGATGCCATGTGCCCTGACTCACATGTCGTCCCTTTGTGTCCACAAATTACACCATCACTATCCCTCTCTGATTTGGTAAAGTTCCAGCAACATGCCTCCCCGCTTGAGAAGGCACGTTGGTCCTGTGACGGCTGTCGTCAGGACAATGTGTGGTATGGTCCATCTGGTAAACCATGCCTACCTAAATCACTTTTCCATTACTATGCTCAGTTGTCACAAGGGCAGGACCGTGTGTCAAAAATGGGGATGATACAACAGATAAACAAATGGTGGGACACTGCAGGGTTTACAATTTTTGCTCAAAATTGTTGTGAAAAGTGCATTGTTTGTGTTACTAACAATGAAGAAGAATGATTTATTAATCACACATTATACCACACACATGCGGAGGGTGACACACACACACACACATGCAGGAGTGGCGAACGATGAGATATAGTCTCTGCTTTTGTCCCATCCTGGCTGTCCTTCCTCCAGGGGCAGCCAGGAGCAGTGGGCAGCCCTCACTTTGTCGGCGCCCGGGGACCAATTCCAGGTGGTGGGTCCATGCCGTGGTCAGGGACAGAACAGGAAGTGTTCTGCATGTTTTTAGTCAGGGTCCTTATGTTGGAGGAGACCCAATGCGAACACGGGGAGAACGTGCAAACTCCACACAGAAAGGCCCCTGATTGGGCGATAACCCACCCGGAGCACGGTGCCAACAGTGCCCCAGGCGGGAATCGAACCCAGGACCTTCTTGCTGTGAGGCAACAGTGTTAACCACTGAGCCACCGTGCCGCCAATGTGGGCCGTGGCCACAAAACTCAACAATCCAGCCATCCAACTCCTGACACCTGATGATGCCAAGGTAAACGGTATTGCCTAGTTATAATTGACATGTTCTCCAAATGGGTCAAGGTTTTCCCATCCAAAGATGCAGATGCACAGGGGTGGGGAACCCTATGAAAAGTGTCGACAACGGATCACATTTTGTAAACTCGGCCCTCAAACTACTCTCGCAGAGGTTAGAAATTGACCTCAGAAATCATTACGCCTACCACCCACAGAGTGGAAGTGCTGTTGAATGTGCAAACAGCACTATCAAAAATAAATAAAGAACTAATCCATCCATAGGTCTATCACCATTCGAGATCCTCCACGGCAGACCCATGGAAACCGGTTTGTCTCCACGTACACGTACCACCGGAAACCTGGAGGGCGTGACTCAAACTATGCTGTCATATTGCCATAATCTCTCCAGAACTCTCAGTTCTATCCACGCACAGGTGAAAGTAGCCCTACCCAGACCCTTGGAAGGAGCCCTACATGACCTACAGCCAGGACAGTGGGTGGTCATCAAAAGCATGGCAAGAAAGGACTGGAGCTCCCCCCGGTGGAAGGAACAATTCCAGATCCTGCTAGTCACAGCTTCCGCAGTGAAGGTGACTGGAAGAGACACCTGGGTCCACGCCAGCTATTGTAGGAGAGTTCCAGAGCCAGTCGAGGGACGGAGTGCCTGACGCGGCCAGCAAGGTGTTTTAGGGGTCATGCCGCCTTGGGCGAAAGTCCAGATAAGGGGAGGGGAGATATCCTATTGTGACTTTCGATCTCACCTGTCTGGCAAAGGAAGAGAAAACCCAAAGGCATAGAAGGTCCTTAAAACACCATCCACAGGTACCTGCTCTGCTTACTGTCCCTAGGGGATAGTTGAAGATCCTACTCTGCACTATTTCTGCCGCGGGGGGAAAGTTGAAGACAATGAAAGACATCATTCTGCTAAGCTGCATTATCTCTCCTGAGGGGAGAAATTGAAGACGACCAAAGACATCATGACTGAGTGCGATGCAAATTATTAATACGGCCTTGGAGTAGCCGGCCGTATTGCCATCATCAGTATTTCTACCCATTTCTTCTCATGTCACAGACTACCACTTCAATATGCTCCACTGGAAAATAACTGCCACTTCTATGTCCTGAGGTAAACTGTCGACCTGCCCTGTATCCTTGCCAAGATGTCTCCTCCCTCCTTTTGTTTTGAGATCGTTATGCTCCATTTTACCACCTTGCCGCGAACAGCAAGGGAGGGCATTCCATTCTCATCTGATAAGGACAGTACACAAAAATGTAAAGCTTTCTCAGCTCAACGGACACTACGCCGTAACCTTTTTGGTTGCACCGTGTTTCCGATGCTTCTGCAAACACCTAAAATTAACTTAGGCTCAAGACAAGAAGTTGCTGTGGAATCAAGATATATTCGATTCACATGTCACACTTGGGTACATGAGTACAAATTTGGACGTGTGCAGTGGATTTTCCACGACAGTGTGTTTGGTGAATCCAGGACCCTTCTGTCCACATGTCTGAACTGCTTCTCCAGTGACCACTTCTTCTCCGCTTGATGAAAAACAGCTCATTTGTTTTTTTTTTCCAGCTTTTTCTCTCTTTTTTTTGGCATCGCTTGCACGTTCGGCTATCTTTACCGTCACGCCACATTCCCCCTGACATCATTAAAGAGCGCTTTCCTCCGAGCAGACTCTTAGAAATAGGACATCTCGATGAGAACACTCACTCGCTCAGCGTCCAAGTGAGACAAACTGTTTTGGATTCATGGGCACGTTGGACCATCTGTTTGATTTTTATTAAGCACATGTTAAATGAAACTGCTTGGGTGGATTAAAGAAACATTTAAATGAAATTAAAACATTTCCTCGCAGTCAGATGAAGCGATTCCTATGAGAGGCAGTTAAAAGAATATATCTTTTAATAGTTTAACCACTTGTTGACTGGGCGTAGCAGAGGTTTTCTGTCTCGCAGTTTTCATGAATGAACCTTTTTTCTTTTTATGAATGAACCACAAACTTGCAGTTGATGGTTGATGACGAATGTGTTCCTTGAATTTAATTTTACGTGCGCATTCACACTCACACTCATTAACTCAGAAAAGACAAAAAACTAACAAAAACAAAAAAACAGAGTAACCTTAAAATATCAGTAATTAAAATGACAATTAATGTTGGTTTTTATTTTTTGCTTGTTTGTTTTCCCCCCAGAGTGGTTCTTCTGGGAGGTTGCGCACTCCCAGTGCAACCTGTCCCTGCGACATGGAACACAGTGACACCTCGCTTGCTGGGACCAGTTAGACAGGCTGCCGACCAACGGCCGATACCCGCTGTGCCGGCCGACACCGGCACTGATTTCAGCTCTGGGTTAATGGGAGGCCAAGCTCCCTGGCTCTATGTCACCGGTGCTTGATTAACTATTGATTAACTATAGCAAGTCTCAATTCCTCTCCTTCCAAGGGGACAAATGACACAGGTGCACAATATCAGCCCCCTCACTTTGATTGTACCAACGATGTAGATACCAACCAGGCCCGGTTCTAGACTGCTGTGATTGGGGTGGTAGTAAGAAATGTTGATCGGCTGACGGTTGATTCACATGTTCGCGTGGGAGGGGGGGGTTACCAAGATAACAGACCTGGGGACTACCGACACGAATTGGCCTTGATACCAATTATTGGTATGACACCAATGACTTTCACAGCGTGTTCTGCGGCGCCGCCCAGGTCAGCGGCACTTGCATACTGTAGCTGTGTGAAAGGTGTCCCCATACTGTATGTCCTGAGCAGGTGTGTGCACGCGAAGCGCACGTTTCCAGGACACTTGGCGTTAAAATGGCTCCTTTCAGACCTGGGATTCAAATTAAATGTCTGTGGGACGGATATACTGTAGATACTATAAAGAAATATTGAAATATTGAGTTTAATGAATAAAATCTTTGACCGCATTCAGCTGCAGAATTTATCGTCCGTGCAAGTGAAATTATGCGTTCAATTAACACTCAATACTCAGTGCTGCCAAAGACTTTACCCAAAATAAAACACTGCGGCTATTTGCATATTAGGGAAATGAAAGCACGGTGTCTGAAGATGCATTTGAGACACGTGGTTCAAGGTGTGGTTGAAATCCATTTTGGACACATATCTGGATGTATCTGGATCCAAGTAGTGAAGGGAAAAATTCACATTTCAACTAAAATAGTCTTGTGTAATGCGGTTAGTTTCATTGGACCATGGCAAGGCCAATTCCAATGCCAATTGGAGAAATAAATAAATAAAAAAAGGGAAAAAAGTTGACATTTTACCATGAAAAGACACAAGGCATAGCTTTGATCCTACTTTTTTTCATTAATTCCATTCCTTAATCCTGTGTATTTTATGTGGCGGCTGCGATGACCTCATTTTGTCTGTGTGGATAAGCCCCAATTTATCTAATCTAGTCTCACCTCATCTGGAATCAGTTTGGTGGAGCTTACCCGTGTCCCATTACGTGGCGCGGGACTTGTTTTAAAACCACATCAATATTGTCCATTTCTATTTTATTTTATTGGTTATGGCACTGGTGGTGTTGTTCTTATTGTCTGATACACTGATATAAATTACACATCAGGGGTTCGGCCGTACATTAAAGAAGATCTATCACCTCCCACCAGCAACATAACACCCCACCCCCCAAAAAAAAAAAAAAAAAAAGTTTCTCAAACGCCATCCACATGTCTTTCCCGGTGTGAGAGCTGCGTTGTGATGTGTTTTCCACCACCTAGGGTAGAGAAAGCACTTGAAGGAGCACGAGGTGAGGAGTCATGTTTGCTCAAGCACTACAAAGCGCTTCCAAAAACCACCACCGAGTCTTACAGGCTTTACCGCACAAGCTTGGGGAAGCCGCCGCGGTTGCCGAGCGCATCGCCAGCGAGAGCTCAGACTTCGCCGCTTCTGGAGACAGCGGGGAAACGGTCGACTCCGCAGTACAGCTGCCGCGCCGCACTGGGGTTTCAGAAAGATGATAACGCGTCGGCATCGCCGGTATAAATAAAAATGCCGGGAACGCCGCAGAACTTTCACCACCCAAAGTGAAAAGGTCGAGGCAAACGATGCCTGTCAGCGGTGAAATTAGAGTCAGCACCAAAGGATTTGGGAGCCGCTTGTTTTGCCGCCGAAGGTGCGCTTACTGCAGCTAAGCCGCCCTCTGGCCTATAGACACCGCTCCGGTACGATACGTACAAAGGCCGTGTTCGCGCCCAGCGTTTGTAGGTCCACCTTAAATAAAATGAGACTTGAGAAAAAACATACACTCCTCTTTGAAGCGTTTCATTAAAAAGTAAATGAGTCATCAAAAAGATTACAATACCAGCTAGGATTTGAAGAAGCTTCTGCAACGCCCTTCAAGAGCTTAATTGGCAATCTGTAATGCACAGATGGTTTTGGCCTCTGGTGAGTCATTCAGGGGGAGGCAGCCTTCATTCAGCGCGGGGAACGCATGCGTGAAACATCGGGACATCGTGACTGACAGTTTGGCAGCTGTAATTGTGCTTTGCCTGAGGTGAAAGTCTAGTCTGCGACTGTGCGTTTAAAATAATTCCATTTGATATTTTCTGTCCCTTCACCTTTGAGAACGTGTCTCACTCTTAGCGGATTCCGCCCCCCCCCCGGCGCGGTGGCTCCGAGAAGGTTCTGGGGTTACAAACTCCTGCCTCGCCTCCACCGAGGCACTGGCATTGGAACTGGAGTTTGTCGCCGGGCGCCGTGCCGTGCCTGCCCACTGCTCCTAAATACGATTAGATAAACTACAGAGGACAAGGATCCCATGGCGATCAATATCTTCTTCTTACCACGAGGCAGTGCTATGTTTAGTGCATTGAATTTCACAAAGAATTCAACCACTTACCCTCAGTGGTCATCCTGTTATCTGCCCTTTGGGTTGCTATGGTATCACAACTCCTATGCTATGTGGTCTTTGTGCCATAACATGAATTATAACGGACCATATGCCCGCATGAAACATGCTCGGCCCAAGGATGAGTGAATAAAAGGCATCTGGGATGTTCAACAAGCACCGATAGACAACCATCTATCAAGTGCATAGCATGACCTCGCTGAAAGCTTTACCATTGAGAAACCTAGCACTCTACTAGTCTTATGTAAACAGTATAAGCGTCCCATCACATACCCCAGAATATCTCTTGCATGTCTGTGTGAAACGTGTGCTTAACTGTCCTGAGCAGGCGTGCATGTGCAGCGCACAGTGTTTCCAGGTAATTTGTTGAATTTGTGGACCCTTGACTCCTTTCAGACTGTGGGGTTAAAATGCATCCCGGCTGATCTGATCACAATGGGACAGCTGTAAAATACAGATGTGAGCTCAGCCACAGTGAACAGTGAACAATCCATTAAAACATCCGCTTTTTGACTATCAACACTCACGCCAAGAGCAGAAGCTGCTCAGTCCAACTTGAGTCTTTTATCATTGTTCAATAGGAGCCACTGCACTGGAGAACTCATTTGGTTTTGATGGAAAATATAAAACCGTGGAGATATGTTATGTACTGTACCACCATATCCCCGTAAACCTCAAACATTTGATGAATCAATACTGTCGGCTTTTATTTATTTATTTTATTTATTCATTTTCAACCTGGCTTGAGAACTCGTCAGCAGGGTGAACTCAATTAATATCCCAAACTTGCACAATCCATCAGATTTGGATTTTGAAACCATAACATACAGACAGTCAGAGATGTACTGTGCCTGCGTTGTCAGCACCATCTATGATGAGTTGCACCTTCCTTATAAAGTACAGTTTGATTGACAACTTGACAATGCAACGAGAGTGTAGAGGGAGGCCACAACGGCATCAGACATTGTTCATTGTTTTCAAGCCTGGGAAAAAGTTTAGCCAATGGAAACACGCGTGACCCAATATGCCCGCGTGACCCAAATGGCATCCATGCCAGAACAAAGTTCCCCCAAAAACCCTGCGTACACCGCAGATGACCCGCAAAACCTCATCTTCGGTGCTTTTCATCATACCTTATTGCTTGAATGACTCGCATGTTTTATCTGGCGTGACTGCCATGTGAACTGCGATTTTGCAGCGGGTGAGTGAATCGAAAAGACGTCTTGATCTGGAGCTTGATAAGACCACCTGAGTAAATCTTTCATCGCAGCTTTCAAGAATCATTATCAACATAAGTCATGTTCAGTAATCAGTAATAGATCACTGCGCAGTAGTAACATTCTCAGTTGAAATTGCAAGCATGTGTGGCGATGCGTGGCCTCTGGTGAGCCATTCAGGGTACAACTCATGAGAAACTGCTTAACAAAGGACACTGTGATTGACAGTTGCTGTCATTGCGCTTTGCCCGAGGTGAAAGTCTAGTCTGCGACTGTGTGAAAAGTAATAAAAGAAAATAAAAATAATTATTTTTGATATTTCCCGTCGCTTCATCCACGGGGTCCTAATGGCCGATTATTATAAACGCCTCGTCAGATGCAATTAGAAGATCGCAAGATGGCCGCTTTTCCAAAGGAATTTGAGAACGTGTCTTACTCTTAGTGGATTCCCCCGGTATGGTGCCGCGGTGGCTCCGAGAAGGTTCTGGGTTTGAACCCCTACTGGGGCCTTTCTGTGTGGAGTATCCTCTGGGTGCTCCGGTTTCCTCCCGCCCTAAAGACACGTTGGGGTTACAAACTCCTGCCTCGCCTCCACCAAGGCACTGGCACTAGAACTGGAGTCGGTCGCCGGGCGCCGCGCTGTGGCTGCCCACTGCTCCTAAAATACGATTAAACTACAGAGGACAAGGATCCCATGGCGATCAATAAAGTGTTTCTTCTTCTTCTTCTTACCACGAGGCAGTGGTACAGTATGTCTAGGGGGTCCTAGTGGACAGGTAGGGGACAGTAAGGGTGTTCTTCTCAAGTATGTTGGTGTCGGTTAGCCTCACGAGAGCCAGACCTCGCCCACACAGCGTGAGGTCTGGGGTCCGTCCCCGGTGGTTCCTCTCAGCTCGTGACGTGTTATACCAAGATCATCTCAATCGGATTGGCTGAAGGTGTTGTCCGTCAAGGCATGGATTCAAATCAAACGCTCGCTGTCTCTCTTGTGACAGGGTCTGTAAAGACCTCGCAAGAAAGACTGGCGGTGTCTGTAGCCTCCTGGGTCCTGACGGGTGATTGTCAACGCCTTGTCAGATGCAATTAAGGACCCAGAAGAACACAAGAAGCAGAAAAGGATTTGAGATCATGCCTTGCTCTTAGCAGATTCCCCCTTATCATGATGCAGCAAGAATTCAACCACTTGCCCTCAGTGTCCATGCTGTTATCTGCCTTTTGAGCTGTTAAAGGCAAAGGAGCCATTGGGGGTAAGCCCAATGGCGCCAAATAACTTGGTCGCGATTGCCCCATTGCACAGCAGTCGGCTGAAGCTATTGATGTTTTTACAATTATAACAGACCACAGCTGCTGTGAGCGCGAACGTAATGTTGGCCTCATGAGATTTTATATGAAATTTCAGCATGGCCACAGTTTGTTTGAACAACAGATTTGAAACATTCATGTTGATGTTTCAAAAACATTATACAGCGAGAAGCATGAAACATACTCAAGGAGGGGTGAGAAAAGGCAAAAGACCTGGGATGTTCAAAAACCAACCAACGGCAATTCTACACAGAACAGAACAAAAAGATTTGGGGGGGATTTTATTAACTTCTCAAGCAGATGAATCGGTGCTGCAAATGACATGATTAAAGGTGTAGTGTGCAAGATTTAGCGGCATCTAGCGGTGAGGTTGCAGATTGCAACCGACTGAATTCCCCTCCCCTTCCAAGCGTGTAGGAGAAGCTACGGTGGCCGCGAAACTGGCAAAAGTCCCTCTCTAGAGCCAGTGTTTGGTTTGTCCGTTCTGGGCTCCTGTAGAAACATGGCGGTGCAACATGGCGGCCTCCATGGAAGGGGACCCGCTCCCCATGGAGATATAAACGGCTCATTCTAAGGTAACGAAAACAACAAAAAAAAAATTATATTTTCATGGGATTATACACTAGTTAATACATACTTATGAAGATTATATTCCATTTCTGCCAAGTCCGTTCCGCTAGATGCCACAAAATTCTACACACTGCACCTTTAAATTATAATGCAATAAATGGTGATTGGTCCCATTTATTGTAGTAGATTAGTACAGGTACAAGGATTTCACTCGGTGGATAGATAGATAGTAATAATAATAATAATAATAGAGAATAATACAAATGAAGGAAAGTTCAAGTCAAAATGTTGATGGATTTATAAAGAGCAGCAGACATAATACACGTGTGGTTACATCTATACACGAAGATGTAGTACAGTGCAGTATATAGTCTATATCTAGTGTCATCTAAATATCC
>OMKR01110182.1:0-11647 GCA_900302355.1 Cyttopsis rosea | reverse complement strand
CTGTGTTGCTCAGGCTGCACTACAGCGTCTATTCACAGGCGCGATCCCACTACTGAGCGGCACGGGGGCTTTGACCTGCTCCGTTTCCGACCTGGGCCGGTGCACCTCTCCTTAGACGACCTGGTGGTCCCGGGCTCACCCAGGAACACCATATCGATACCGAACTTAGCGCGGACACCCGATCGACATAGAGCACTGCAGCTCAGAACTCCTGAGCTCAAACGATCCTCCACCTCAGCCTCCCAGTGACTTGGATTACAGGCGCACGCCACTGCACCCGGCAAGTGTGTGAGGGATTAAAACTGGCTATATCACATGGATCAATGCCTATTTGTATATACCTCACATTACTTGATGGTCAAATAGCGACACCTACTGGTCAGGTGATGAACTACATGGTATACATTTTGTTTTGACCCTTCTCTTCCAATAGGAGGCACTGTAAGACAAGCAATTGCTACTGCCCTATGAACATTTAAAATACCAATAAATGGACAAACACGCGCTGCAAGAGTAAAATTCTAACAGTTATCGTATTTGGAATTAGAGGGCAAAGTTAAGTAATTACATATTTGGTGTGTTTAAAAGCCTACATTTGGTCCACTCCTTTCATCAGCAAAGCTGGATAGTCAATTGGTAATAAATAAAGAAAGCGCATAACAAATTGATATTTGAATATACTCTGTGGCAAAAGAATAAATACAAAACAAAGTAATTGAAAATGCAGTAAAAGACTGAGTCCCGCTGTGTTGCTCAGGCTGCACTACAGCTCTATTCACAGGCGCGATCCCACTACTGAGCGGCACGGGGGCTTTGACCTGCTCCGTTTCCGACCTGGGCCGGTGCACCCTCCTTAGACGACCTGGTGGTCCCGGGCTCACCCAGGAACACCATATCGATACCGAACTTAGCGCGGACACCCGATCGACATAGAGCACTGCAGCTCAGAACTCCTGAGCTCAAACGATCCTCCCGCCTCAGCCTCCCAGTGACTTGGATTACAGGCGCACGCCACTGCACCCGGCGAGTACATTGAGGACTAAACGGGCTTTTATGTTGGAGAATTGTGACGTTATTTGGGTTGTTCGATTGCTCGTTGTCTCCATCTCGTGGCGGTGAAGAGGTATTGCAGTGCTGAACAGCTTTTATCGGGTGGACGTGTATGTTGTTAGAAAAAGTGTCTTGGTTCCTGCCACATACCCTGATCTCAAATGGCTCCCTTCCTTAGTTCTCCTTATCATTAAAATAAATCATAACACATTAATAATGAATAACTGCAACTGTGTTATTCTCAAGCCACAGTTCTGGCGCCAATTTATCACGCTGCAAACATAGTAACAGTTGTGACATGTGATGGGAAGTGTGATCTTTACTTGTCCCATCTAAAAGACCATAAACGTTATTTCTTGGAAACAAAGGTGAAACATCCATAATTGATGCAAATGATAGTATGCTATAGCATTTCTAAATTATCCAGATCTCTAAGATTCTGTGTTACCGAATGTAGGTATGATTAAAAGAAAAATATATCTTATGTGAGAAATTTGATGTTTACTTCCACAACCAGGCCCACTTCTGCTACTCCTTGTTAACGTCTATATAGATGTGTACATAGACTTGATTTTTCTCTTTTCGAGTTGCATGCCTGAATTTCACCCAAGGGAACAATGAAGTGTCATCTCATTTTACTGTCATTCATCAATCAGATTACAGCAATGTAATTGGTTTTCACAAAAAAAGGCAACTGTAATTTCATTTAATCACACACAATTTCAAGACAAGTCCAACATTTATATTGAGGGTATTTTATTACACCCAGCATTTGTGAAAAGTGACAGTTCCACTTACAAAACACTTTTCTTAAAAAACAATAACAAAAAGAAATATTGAAATAAAACATTAAGCCTAGAGGACCAGGAACCACAGAGATATGGAAAATCTCAGGAACTCAGGAACTTCCAAGTTTCTGCTTCCAACTTGGATCCGATGTTTCGAACCCGTAGCCTTAACTGCAGATGGAGAGGGAGAAGAAATATCCATGATAAGTACAGTAAAACTGCAGGGACGCAATCCAGGCCTGATAACGGGCTATGGGTACAAGTTGTTTAGGAATATGATTACTCTTGGGCAATATAGTCAAAAAATGTAACTCTCAATATAAAATTACCAAAATGGCATAGCAGTATATTTCAGTTTGACTCAAACTATAGTTTTACCCAAACAATAATAGTATAAATAAAAATACCTAAGCTCATCGAAAACAAACTGTGATATTTCCCACGACCCCTTTCCTTTCCTTCTATACTGCTTTTAAGGTTTAGTAATCAGACACTTTTACAGAGAAAGGGGGTTCTTCCCTTTAACAAGGTTTTCCTTAAATGGATTGTAAAGGGACTCGCTAGGTTGATGTTTTCGACAAATCTGTTCACCTGCTCTGAGTTTTGGTCCACTTCAGTGCGTGCCTGGGAGGCAGGACCGTGGTGGGGTGGTAGAAGGTGCATCCAGCTCGTTTACACTGGCCAGCGAAGCGACAGGGCTGGGGATGAGAAAGAAAATAAAGATAACTATTAAACAACAACTACAGCTCCTCTTGTTTTACAAATGTTTGGAGGGGTTTTAAAAATAGACCACATGTTCGAAGCTTGACATTTGAGGTAGAATATTTTACCTTGGGGTGATAAAAGGGACAGTCCATCTTCTTGCACTCTGGGAAGAAGCGACACTCGCCAGCCGACTGTGGGGCAGCAGCAGCTGTGGACAAACACAAAACAACAGTAGGGACACTACCTACACTACAGGCTTTAAGTTTGAAGAGAAACAATGGCTGAAAGATTATTTAAAATAATTAAGGTGTATTACACACACCCCCCCCCGGCAATATATGTACAAGTTGAATAGAATAAAATAAATCTACACTAAAACTTCCATTAGAAAATATGTGAACATTTAAAGCTCACTTGTAAAATTAAATGGCTATTGTTGAGAAATGGTCAGAGTCAGATTAGTGGAGGATTCCATGACATCTTAGTGGCAACTTATACTTCTGTTCTTTAACAAAACCAGATTAGTGAAACTAGATTTTCCTTTGTCTAAATTCAGGTCCGGATAACCTCATTGTTCCCACTGCTCTCCATGGCGTACCTAATCTGGCTTGAGGGGCGACCATGGCTCTGCGGCTGACGTGAGTAAAAGGACAATCTGGCTTTGTACATTTGGCATCATATTTACAGTTGGGGTGGACAAACAGGCATTTATCCCCAAATTTGCAGTTGGGAAAGGTCCTAAAAACAAAAACAAAAAACAACAATTTCACAATTTCAAAATACCTTGTTGTTAAGGTCAAGAAAAAAATCTGGACAGACGTGGCATATTTACTTTGGTTAATCACTCACTTGCACTGTGTGGTTGGGTGATGGTACAGACATTCATCGCCACTTTTACAGACAGGCCAGAACCTGCAGCGTTCCAAAACCTTCTGTCTTTTCAGTGGGACGACGTCCTCTTCTCCGTTGTCCGTGTCCATCATATCTTCTGGAACAAGAGATGGGTAGGAGACGCGTGTGATGAAGGGGAACAGTCGGCAGATTAGGAGAGCATTGTTGGCGGGAGTTTTCAAACAAATCCCGGTCTTAAAGGGCAACAAATTGTTTATTGATTTATAAATATTTTCACACTTTATGGGATACAAGACAGATTCTACTAAAGTTATAATGGGATTGAGGAGTTGCAAACTTCATTTATCTCCAAAAGCACTTCAAAAGAATAGAGTGAACCTAGAAACACATAACACTACGCAGCCCACATTGCTAATTCAAACTGGTATTTCAAAAAATGTACTCCTTTCTCAGCATAATAACAAGACACAAATCTTCAGAACACAGTGATGTTTGAGCCTTTAAGCCGGCTGCTTTGTAGCCGAAATAGAAACATAAAAAAACAAAAAAAATTCAACTCCTATGCTTTCATCTTGATAGACAACATCACAGGTAAGTAGAAAATAAGAACAAACATCAAATGTTCCGGACTATTCCTTTAAGTACTCTCTCCTTTAGCGCTTCTGAAGAACATGCATGTTATTCCCTTTGTTGAGCCTAACTCTAAACAACATCTGAATTTATGACCCACCATCGAGCAGCATAAGCTCCATTAATAGTGGACTAACTTTTAAAATAATTCAGCATTATAGCACATCCCAATTCCTCCCTTATTACATTGCAGAAGAATTTGGAAAAGTTTACAGGTGTAACATTATTATCCTTCAGTGAACACTTTAAATTACCTCCGCAGTATTGGTTAACAATAGACCATATTTACAGGCCAGATAAATGTTATCTTTAAAAAAGATCTATCTTTAAAATACCCCATACCGTCTGACAGGCTTATGCTTCCTTGGAGCCGGTGCAGGACACTGACTTTGGGCTCCCTGTTCAGGAGGCTGCTGGTTTCGGGGACTTTAGTGAGAGGTCTGGGTTCCACCTCCATGTCACAGTCGGTCAGGTCACCCAGCGGGCTCGGCACCCCGTCCAACGTCACGATGAACTTGGGAGTGGACAAGACCGCTGTGTCCACTGGTTCCTTACTGGTGGATCAAACACACAAAGAGGGTTTAGAAAAGTCAGAAAGAAAGATTTATAACACACACCCACACCCTCACCCTCACCCACCTGGGTTGGACAGTGCGAGGTGCTGCGGGTTTAACTTCCTCTTTGACCAGAAGCTGCAGCCTGCTCTTGATTGATGGGGTTTCGTCCATTGCTGGTCTCCTCATGATGAAAGAACGGGTGTCAAAAGGCTTAGCCTCGCTGCCCCCGGCCACCTCCACGACTTGAACAGCACAACAACATACAACAAATACAAATAATAAGAGACACAGTGATAGTTGAATATGAGTTATTCTACCAAATATCAGCTAGACATGTTACAGTAACAGATTCTTGGCAATGTTTTTAATGCACAACTATATATTAAGAATATGTTAACATCTATCAGGAGTATGTCCTCTGTCACAGTGATATGTGACTGTGTCTGTCCGTCTACGTGTTTTGCTTTGCTTCTATTTGTCAATTTTAGCACATTTCCTGCTTCAGAGTCATCAAGATGCACAGACTGCTCTCAACTGTTACAGAAGATTGCTGTACTCAAAACCAGGATCCTTGTTTTGGAAAAATTTGGAGAACTTTACGACACATTACCAATGTCTCCTATCGGTAAGCTGACAAAACCTTGCACAGCTAGGCAGGCTCAAAATGTATATGAAGTCTATCAATGACACTAATCTCTACAAAGCTTGGTAAAGCTGAGCCAATACAAGCAAAGTCCTCTACGACTTGGGAGCAAAGCCCAAGGATAAAAGCAGAGCTGCGTGGAACAGCGCTATGGCCAGCTCATTCCACACCAGCAGTCCAACCATACGACTGCAAAAGAGGTTTGAACCTCTACAAAATCAGCATGAGCTGGAAACCGAGCGCAATGCTGACCAGATGCACAAAAGAGAATGAGCACAGATGACGGCCCACCCAGAGGGAGAAATGTCAAAAAAAGCTCATCCAGGCAAAGGACAAAACCGTGGACCACCACCGGATGAAGCGAGCGAGCAGTCCCCTCTTATCGTGGGGGACTCTGCTATTAGAGACATTAATGGTAAGATGCTAAAGATATGTTTCTTCCCAGGTGTAATGGTCAGTGACATCAACAAAATAATCCCCCAGATATTGTTTGATTACACAAGGATTGATAAAATCATTGTTCGTCTGGGGACTAATGATACCCGAAAAAAGCAGTCAGAACTGTTAAAACAGGACTTTGTTAAATTGCTTGACAGCCTTGCAAAACTGAAGATTCAGCCATTTATCAGTGGTTCCCTACCATCAGTAGACAGAGGAATAGAGAAGTTCAGCAGACTCCTGGCGCTGAACCCATGGCTTTCGACAACCTGCATTTCAAAAGGGCTGAGTTTTACTTTAGTCTGTTCTGGGGGTGCAAAGATCTTTTCAGACCTGATGGTCTCTGTCCAAACAGATTTGTGGTGAAACTACTCATGGGGAATTTCCACTATTACCTTCATTAGCCATCTGCCCCCCACCCTAATGCACTGCAGTCTGCTCTGTCCCAGTATCAGCAGCTCAAGGCCACGAACGGACCAGGGACACTCAGAGCCAGGCTTCCAGCTCATCCTCTCCCTAGGGCCCTATTATTTCCGCAATGCGGAAAACGGACGGAATCGTGGAATTTGTCAAAATGTGGATGCACATTACAAAAATCTGGGTTTTCTTTACCATTATAAGGGGTTTTTTTTCATAGCGCCTAAGCGAAATGAACAGAAAAACACTATGTGTCTTTACTGTGTTTTGGTGTCAAATTACAATTGCTGCTCCGTGAGTTTTTTGCCTCTCCTCCAGCGATGTGTCACGCCACAAGTCAGCTTTCCTGCATTTCTATTTTAGATCTATTTATTTTCGTTAGTTTCCTACTTGTATGAAACATAATTTTTTTTAAACACAACTGAGTTAAGGGACTGTCCCGATCACTGTGGAGTGGAATGAATGAAATAAAAACCCTGTGTGTCCCGAGCAGTGTGTCCTGAGCCCAACGGGGAGACATCTCCCTGTTGCTTTCCTTTGCTAGGGGACTTAATTTAGTAAAAACTGGATGTTTTATGTAAATACTTTACTTGTAATAAATCCTGCACTTCTGTAACGGGGAAAAGGGTGTAATTTCCCGACCAAAGCACGCAAATGAGTCTGCACTTCCGCATAGGCGGTCCTTCAATGTGGCCCAGGACACAATGCCAGCTCAAAGGTGAAGCACTTTATTTTACAAAAGGATGAATTGTTTTGTTTAAAACCATAATAAAGTGCTTCAATATGAAGGAATATTACAATGTTATGTTACATTGATATTCATGACACTTTTTATCTATATTTATATCCCCCAACTGTCTCCCACTGGCGCTCATCTGTAGTTACCCGGTGGCCTGTGTCCAAACAGATCGGGATTCAACTATTCCCTTCCATCCTGCCCCCTTCGTCCGTCGAGCAAGCTGCCATCACAACACCCTTCTCCTCTGCGTTCATCACCACTCTCTGCCCCGGATGTCACTCCCAGGAGACATAACTGACAGCGTAATACAGACTGCTGCATAGGTGTGCTGGTGTGTAGGAATATGGAAGCTCCACAGTTGAGAAAATGTCGTGCCAAATGAAAGCGCTGTATGACGGCAAGATAAAGGGGTGAAAATATTCTAAATATAGTGTACACTTAAACTGATATTGATTTGTTTAGGTGGGCCCTTTTTAGGTGGCTAAAATACATTTTTCTGCTGTGTCCACTTCTTCAAACTGGGAGCGCATAGACCACAATTTACTGCAGGTAAGACACTGACCATGGATAAATACCTCATACAACCCCACTTCAAAAAGGGCGAACTATCCCTTTAATGTGAAGCACCTTGAGTTACATGTCATGTATGAAAGGTGCTATACAAATAAAGATTATATTATATGCAGAAGAGACTCACCATACTCCTGCTCTTCTTTTCTGCTGTCTCTGTCTGCCAAGTCCAACTGGAGGCGTGACGCTAATGATCTAGCTGGGGCTGCAGAGAGAGAGGACCGTCTCATGTGAGAATCTGTGATTCCTTTTGTCACATGTATCCCATTAGGCAACATTTTAAACTTCCAAAGTATTGGAAAGTAGAGGATTACTCTGGCAGGACACATTACATTAAAAACGTTTTATTTTGAAGGCTTTGGGTGGAATGAAAACGATAGTCAGTGTAGTGGAGGTGGACATTTACCCAGCGGCCTGGAGGACCCCAGCTCTGTGGGGTTGTAGGACTGCACTTGGGGGGCCAGGCTATGGAGGTGCTCCTGGACCAACTTTATGGCTGCAGTCATCTCCTCACTGCTGGCCAAGCGTGTACGTGGTGCCACGGGGACAGTCTGTCTCTGCGGAACTGCAAAAGAGATGATAAATGAACCAAGTCATGGTAATGAGGAAGCAGAACGATCACAGCCAAGTAGGATAACCGCATTACCGCAATAACGCGACATCATCGCGGTATTGAGCTCATTACCGTCACACCGCAAATAATAAAATAAAATCTATATCTTTTTGGATTTCTTTTTTGCTGGTGAAATTTACAGGAGTGAATATGGTGTGTGACATGTTATTATCAAACATTAAGTCTGACTACAGTTGGGGTCCAGGTGGGCCGGGGCTTCCTCCGCTCTCTCCCTGGCCGCAGCACTCTCTGGCTGGGCAGTGCGCAGCGGGGATGAGGCCCCCCCTGGAGCTGACGCGACAGGTCTTCCTCAAACACCAACTTAAACTCTGCCTCCTCCCAACCCAAGCCCGGCGCGGCCCCCATCCCCGAAAAAGGAGAGAATAAAGAGGGAACCTGAGATTTTCAGTGACGCCTGATCTGACACGAATCCGTCTGTCTGCTCCAAACGTCCCTGCATAAAGTCGCAGAGCGCAGATTCGAGAACTTCTCAGACAACAATGTTTTAAAATGTATATAATATATATCTATATATTGTAAATTATTTATTTATTTTATACCACCCCCGCACGGTGATAAGTTGCTTTTTACTTTTTAAGAAAGTGAAGTGAAGCTAAGTGCCGCGGCCTGACAGAGAGCCAATCAACATACTTGCTGGATACGCTGTGGTCTTTGTGATGGAGTCCTGGGCTTCAGAAATTGCTTTGAGTATCAGATTTCTGTTGGCTTGCTTGGCTGGTGGTAGAGAGGGTCTGAAATCACATGCATTAGTATAGTTATTAATAATATTAAAATCTCAATATGCAAGCTGAATACTTTCACAACTGAAATATTACAAGACTGACTTGCGCTCAGGCTTGGAAGGAAGGGACACTCTGCTGGAGAGGCCTCTGCCTCCATAGCCTTTGTCGTTCTGCTCCTCCTCTTCTTCTTCTTCATCATCGTCGTCATCACTGTCATCTGCCTTTCTGTTCACCCAAACTACTGAGCTTGCAACTGGGGCCTTGCGTTTTCGAGGCATGTCCAGCTGAACAAAGAAAATATGTCTTGTTAGACATAATCTGATGCCCGTTTGAAATGGGGTATGGTTTAATTTAGTTGTTGGACTAGAACATCCACAGGTGGTTCACAGTGTAGAGCCAAGTGGGTCAATGGGTGTTTTTTATAAGTAGAGAAAAAAAACAATGCAATTTACAATATTGCTGATAGGTCACATAGTTCCTACATTATATAATCTTTACATAATTCCTGCAAAAGTACAATAAAAAGAATAAATGGTGGATAGAAATGCAATGAGAAGTTATTTACAAATTGTGGTTAACAAATACTACATAGTTGGCAGGTTAGGAAAGAAAACATGTGGGTCCTGGCATAAACTAGTTTGAGAACCTCTGTGTTAGATCACTGCTTGGAAATAAACAATCACAACCTCATCATTGGGTTACAATCCTTACTCTGAAATACTCACAAGCTTTGCTCATATCGAATCACCCTACCTTACTTGACCCAGCTCTGGAGGGCCTGCTGCTTCTGCTGTCCTGTAGGTGTCCGTGCTGCTGCCTGCTGTGAGACGACCCTTCAGACGACCTGCTCGACATCAGCCTGCTCTGAGAGGGTCGATAAACCGGGGCTGTGGATCGAGCGGCGTTGGTACGTTGGCGAGCGACGTTGGTGACAATCTCCACATGATCATCAGCGATAAGGTCGTCGTCCATCTCAGGTTTGATATCGATAACAGCCTCAGACGGGAGGGGCTCCATGAGGGGCTTGACGGTGGAGGTAAGGCGGGAGGACGTCTTCTCCAATGAGCTTTTTCTGGTACGTTATGAGAATAAAATTAATTATTGCTTTTAATTTGCTCCAAAAGCTTGATAATGACTGTCCCTTATGTTTCTAAGTTCAAAATGTTCAATAAGTTTCTCCTTTGCTGTGACAAGAACAGGTTCATTGCACAATAAAATAAAAAAAACCTCACCTGTTTTCTTGTGCAGAGCTGGACACGCGGGTCTCTGTCCTATCGGAGTGTGAGCTGGATACAGCCAAGGCCTTTGACTCCTCTCCTCTCTTGCCTTCACTCACAGAGGAATGACTCTTTCCAGCCACAGTGCTGCTGTCCGAAGAAGGCTGGGACCTTAGGGAGGCGGGCTCTGTAAATAGATACAAGGAACAGAGAAACTGAGAGAGGACAGAAAATTTACTAATGTCTGGAGCAAGTAATGATGTCATTTGCAGTCTGGTCAAGCATATTCAACAGTTTTACTAACCTACTGCAACGGATCTTAATTTCTCTAGCACGCCGTGTAACCTTAAGGAAAAAAGTACAGTAAAAAGTGAGACAGGAGAGTCACTGGCCAACTCATGCACTGCGAAGATTACAGCGACTAAATTTGGATTAATGTCCCTCGACAGAAACTGTGAGGAAGGTGCTGGGAATTAAATTCAAATTCAATGATAGATTCTCAATGTTTATACCAGACTGTGAACTTGATGGTGTTGTTTCCCAGGAAAAGGGAGAGATCTTCAGCCATCTGCCGAGAGTTCTTCTTGTTGGCCACCATGACCATGATGTAGTCAGGAAGCTCCTCGTCTGAAGTGGAAAGAGAGAAGCAGTTAATGGTGCAGTGTGTAGAATTTAGCGGCCGTTAGCGGTGAGATTGCAGATCGCAACCGCCTCGATTCCCCGCCGTGTCGGAGAAGCTATGGTGGCCGCGAAAGTCCCTCTAGAGAGCCAGTGTTTGGTTTGTCCGCTCTGGGCTATCCAAGGTAACGAAAACACAATGATTCTTATTTTCATGGGATTATACACTAGTTAATACATACTTACGGATATTATATTTCTGCCAAGTCCACTCTGTTAGATGCCACTAAATTCTACACACTGCACCTTTAAGCAAGATGGAAACCTTACACCCCAAGTCAGCAGACAGGAGCTCGCACAGCAGGTCCACAGATGGGATTATTAATCATTTCTCAGCCAGTATCTCACTTACCAACATATGCTCCGAGTTCCTGGAGCTTCCCCTTGATGGCAGCCTGCGGTGCAAATAAGACACATTGTCGATGCCGCGCACACGTTTCCAGGTCAGGCACGTCACGTGAACACATGTTTGTTTACAAGGCCAACAAAGCTTTAGTATCATTACAACACAGTGTGAAACGGTGACGCTTTCGACGGGTTTTGGGTTTTGAGTCTTATTATTATTATTATTAGGCAGTTACACCAACATCAAGTCACCACTGCTAATGCTACTAGCATAGCTGCTAGCATGGTAGGCTAGCGCTAAACCGGGCCTCGCCGCAGGGCAGCCCATTTCAACGGCAATACCCAACTTACCCTTATTTTCTTGCTGATCTCCGCCCCGATCTCCATGCTAAATGCTGAACCCAGTCGAAGACGTAACGCTGGAGCGAGTGTCGGTGGCTCCGGCTTCGGAGGACGCTGTGCCGGGTGTGCGCGGGGACGGGGCAGCTGCGAAACACTCGCCGCACTCGATACCGTACGTCTGGTGTGAAACGACCGCCACCTAGAGGGTCGGACGCGTAATTACAGGCCACGACCGGAGACCGCGTCACTACGGTTCGACCGAGCGCCACATGGCGGCCTGCGGACGCGCGAAGCGAGATTCATCTGCGGTTGCTCACGTT
>OMKR01110181.1:16586-33184 GCA_900302355.1 Cyttopsis rosea | reverse complement strand
TATATATATATATATATATATATATATATATATAATGTATTTATTAAATAAATTATCTATCCGTAATAACTGTTGTGTAGATTGTTTGGAGTCCAAAATAAGGCTACACAAATATAACATTTTTCTGAATCCTTTAAAATCTCACAACAAAAATAAGTAATAACATTTATTAGTGAGGGTGAGTTCATATATTTCATAAAAAGAATACTAAAACAACCACTGCACTAGAGTATACTTCCCAACTTCCCAAAGAAAATAATGAAAACAATAAATACTCTATCCAGCACTATGATGGATGAAGGACCCGAGGTTAAGAAAAACAAGATAATGTAAGAAGACGAAGTAATGACCTTCCAGCTAAATATATGGTAAAGTGTGTCTGTGTGTGTCAGTATGTGTGTGTGTGTCAGTATGTGTTTATGTACACAGTTTGTGTTTTAACACTAGCCAGTGGAGGAGAGAGATGCTTTCCCTTTGTGATAATGTCAATACGGGCATGTGACCATGTGAAAACCTGACTCATCTCCCTCGTCCTCCATCCCTCCATTCCCTCACCATCTCGCTCCTTTGTTCACAGCCACCCTTCCCTCCTTCCATCCCTCCGTCTTGATGAATCACCTGCCCAAGTCTGCGGCAATAAAAGTTATAACTATAACTTTGAAGTGTTCATCAATAAATGGTGGTAAAAACTCAACTTTACTGAGGAGTCAAGAGGCGGGTTGCAGGGTTTGGGGTGGGGCTGTGTTACATAGGATTATATTATTATAGCATTATACCATCTACTTTAGCATTTTAGTATGTTCCTAAGAAAGAATATTCTCTTCAGCAACCCCTTAAAAAGGTGTAACAGGGGATCTCAATTTTCTAATATACATATATATATATATAAAAGAATATATAAAATATTTTTTATTTATCTATATTGAAATGTTATGTATTATTTAAAAAAATAAATGTGTGTGTGTATGCAGTATATATATTTAAATATACAATTATATTCATTTTATTTATTCATATAAATTTTTTATTCCACCATATCTACTGTATATCGCATTGTAATCTATACTATAATCTATATCAGGCATGGCCAAATTACGGCCCGCGGGCCAACTGCAGCCTGCTGCCCGTTTTTAAGTGGCGTGAATTTAAAAAATAAAATGGAATATGGCCCGTGAGAATATAGTCTCAAAAATTGCACTGTATGTACATTGCACTTCTTAGTTCTTTTTTTTGTTGTTATTTCTTATAGTTCTTTTGATAGAAAATGAAGTTTCGATGGCACAGGGGTTTGCTGGTCTAAAAACACAGTTTTTCTTGCAGTGTAACTGGTTGGAAACTCCTGCGGTAAATATTGTTTGGACCATGAGTCCTTATATTTTTCTGTATGTAGCCCAACAACCAAAAAAGTTTGGCCACCCCTGACCTATATAATCGAAACTTTTTAAAATAAAAAATATGTTTCCCAGAAAACCCTTCCAAAGGGATTAAAAGCACATATTGGGAATTTATAGGAAAAACTCTTCTACATTGGGTAACCATTGGAAGTGTGGACTGTGAGGCCACGTGAAGAGCATTCACTGCTGCGTAAATAAGTCACTTTGCTCCTGTTTAACCATGAAACTGAATCATTTCAGAGTAAGTTATAGCAGCACCTAGTAGGCCCATCATCGTGTTACACTGGTTTATTATTGTCAGTCACGGCTGCCAGCAACAACACTGATTAACACCCTCATTATCATTTCGATGTCCACATGAAGGAAACCTTAAAATAACGCCCATCAACTTGTCTCCTGAGTCTATGTTGAGCTCAGCTCAATTTAATCGTGACTCGGTGATGATGACTCTGCGTTGTGACTGCCAGGTTCAGTGACTCATGCTCTGAAATCCCCTCTTCCCTCTTCCCTCCCTCTCTCTCTCTCTCGCCATTTCTTCCAGGGTTAGCAGGAAGACTAATGCATGTTTTCCTGTGATCACATTTCCAATTGAGAAGTATAGACCTTCTCTAGCTTAAAAAAAAGTTTAAATAGCCTTCCTGGCATGAATACAAACCATGTTACTGGAATAGTAACTGATGGGAACAGGTGTTACACAAAGCACTCGTTTAGATAGATAGATAGATAGATAGATAGATAGATAGATAGATAGATAGATAGATAGATAGATAGATAGATAGATATCAAAAATCCTCAATTAAAAACCATATTCCCACTAAAATCAAGGCTTGTAGCCATTTTGAACGTTCTTTTACCTGGACATATAAACATATAACATGTTAATAAAGACCATACATGAGACAACATACATTTCTACAAAGTCCTTCTAATTGGTCTCCTCCAATAGTGAAGACCAACTACTTTCACCATTAAAGCAAAAACAATTAAGAAAATGGTCGATGAAAGAATCAGATGGAGGTGGACATTATATATCCTTTTTGTGCCGTATATGATGTCCAGAAGGGTGAATAGGGGGCGTGTGTGTGTACCTTTCCCTCCATTGGAGTGTGCTGAGTCGGTGCCAGATGCAGAGTCAGATGATACAGTTCAAACAGAGCAGATCCTGGTTAATGATTCATCCAAACACACATTACACAGAACACCACATCACTGCTGCGGGGACATCTGACCTGCCAGGCCCAAAAACACACAACCTGCCTCACATTTCAATCTGAAAGGAAATAGCCTCAATAAAGTTCTCTTTTTCAACGGTTTTCAGTTTAATAACTCAATAATTTTTGAGTTGCGAATTAAAATATTTAAAAAGAGATGAATAGACATTGAGTTAATAATTAATAAATGCTAATACATTCAATAATGAATTAATTAATGAACACAAAATTATTTTACTAATGTTACGTTTAGTTAAATTTTGATATACAAATTTTCCCGGTCTCTTAGCATATTGAAATCAGAGAGGAGAACGAATATTATAAGTTGCATGAACTGAAAATACTTTAGTTGACTTAATCAGTAATATGATTTAACTTTTTTTTGTTTTGTTTTGTTTTGATAACTCGGGTTTACAGTGTGGAGACACATGATTATGGCAGGTTATAATCTTAATTATTAAGATTATAATTATGATGTGTAATCTGGTATCTTTTTATTATATCTGTGACATTTCTATTGTATTTGTATTCCCCAGGGGTGCCATTACAAGAGATAACTCTGTCCTCTCCCCTGTTTAAATAAAGTTATGGGTCTGTCTATACTGGCCACTATGCACTGGCTCTTATTATGTTATATGTTTTTAATATGAATAAATAATTATAATATAAAGTTTGTATCTGGTCGAGAGACAGCAGGAAGTGATGCTGCATTCATGGGAACTCTGAAAATCCCCTTAATGTTGGCGTGGAAAAAAAGAATCATCCATCATCCCTTCAATAGTCGATATACGATCTGATCGTCAATTGGCACAAGTCTAGTGCCATCTTGTCCTGAGTCTATGTTGAGGTAAGGCACATAAAGAGTCAAATGTCATCCAAAACATCGACATCAGTTTAAGAACCAGACCAATATAAACACTAATGATGTTCTGGTACTTTGCCATCTCGAGCTAACTCGTAGAAGCAGAGCAAATTTCACCTGGGAAAGAAGTCACAACCATATAGCAAGAAAAGTGCCACAAACACAGCCAGCCAACATCTGGGCATGAAAATATGCTTGTGCTGTGCGCCATCATGTGTTTCTGGATGCAATTATCCCATTCTGTGGGTTGCTAATTGCACCATAGGAATGAGTGCCTTGAAGTCGTGTGTGCTTGTGGGAGGGCTGACAAGGTGTCAGATCAGAAATGTGCTGTAAATAAGCAGGACAGCCATTGCAGGCTTCAGAACAATGCATGTCCAGCTTTCAGGTTCAAAACCTTGGACAGGCTCCTCTCTATATAGCAATCATCAAGGTACCCTTGAGACATCAAACTAATAACTGCCTTAGTGGAGGCGCGGGTGTCGTAAATGTGTAGCAGCCCAGTGCTGAAAAGGAACCCAAGTGCTTAGTCACCTGAGAAATGTTCTCTTACAGACTACTGCTGGATATTAACTGACTGCATAAAGAAAATGTGATACTGGTTGATGCTACATGTTCAAAGTCAATAAAAGATAATATTAGCTCTTAAATCATTGAAGTATTCCTTTCATCACACATTGGTAGAGAGTTATTTCATAGTCGGATTGAAAATATCTTATTGTAAATGCCTAAATGAACCATTTAAAATGAAGAGCAACTCCGATATATACTCTATTCCATCAGAAAGAAATGGCTACAGTGCCTGGAGCTCAGAATCCCTTTCCTAGTGCACAGCGAAAGCCAACAATGATCACAATGGACTCAACTGGATGAGTGTTTAAATCAAAATCAAACCCAAATGAATGGCGCTTGCTCTCCTTACTCACACACTGCTTTTTAACTGACAGACTTCCCGTCAGGCTTTCACAGACCAGGACTGCCTTGGGACCCTAAAAAAAAAAAAAAACAAACAGCCTGATGCTGAGTGGTATTAAGTGGACTTTAATGTTGACCTTTTGAGTGAGCATCCCTACACTTGATAATATAACTACAACTCTAAATGGTATTTGGGGGTGGGGGGGCGCCCGACTGCTGGGTTTCCCAATATTCAGGGAGAGGTAGATATACAAATATACTTTCACTGAGCTCATGCTGTGGCATCAAAAAATCTCTTGCTCTACTCCATTCCCAGAAAGCTACAACAGTGCATAAAGGGGTTAAAAGAAAATTTAGTTCATTAAAAACATGTCCAGCCATGCCCTGTGGGATTTTTGTTCTGCTGGCTAAGAGAATCACTCAACAGTAAATTCTACAAAATATTGACCGCTTTTCAAGTCATCAACCAACCCTAAAGCAAATATGCACCATTCTCAAATACATCCATGAGCATTCAAACATTTGTTAATTGAACACATTCTACACCATTAACTTCAGGTGGTTGATAAATCTCCTAAAAATGACCAATACTAGTACCATAAATAAAAAAATTAAAACTAACAATGATCATGTTTTTGTTTCAGGCAACACTACGAACCAAAAACAAAATTTCCATGTTTAATCCTACGTTAACAAGTATAAAGAAAATACGTCCATACACTAAAAATTCTAGCTGTAAGAAATGTATTCAGGCAACGTTTCGGAAACATGTGAATACATTTACATAGTCCAATTGGTGGGATTCACCTTCTGGACAACATGGGACAACCACAGAAGACCTCCTGACCTTTCTTCCTATGACCGAGTTAAAATATGGTAAGATATATGTCCTCTGGGAATTTCTGACTGCTTTATATGCTGGCAGTGGCTTTAGAGGCGGTGTAGTGTTTCATGGTTAAGCCAGGCTGCCAATGCCTTGACATGACTCACCAGTTTCCACTCGCCCTCTAACAATACCACATGAGATCCTCAAACAGTCTTAGTCTCAGCACAACAATGCCTTGTGAAGGCAAAGCCACTCAGCCATTTGCTGACTCGTTAGCAGTAACATCACATGGCATTCACATGAAAACAACAAAAGTTACATACTAAATTGGGTCATTATCATAAATATCCAAAGACAATTGATTCGCCTGACGATTGAACGCCTGACTTGAATATCCGAAGACCATGTTCATTCATAAAACTCAATATTGCACACAGACATGCTTTGTCTGGCAGCCATGCTAGCTGCCTATCAGGCTGTAGCGCAGCACTCGGCGAAGAAGAAATGGGGTCACGTTATCCCATCTGGAGGAGAGGACTCAGGCAGGTTAGTGCTAAAAGAGGCAGTCCCAATCTCTAAATATTTAATGAGCTTCCGCACAGTTGGCCTTTTCCAATCCTCGTCTTTGCAAAACATTAGATGCATATTCCCCAACTGGCCATAGTAAGAGAAAAACGTGCCTTTTGGTTTCAACATGAAACTGCTACTTAGGCCAAACTATATTAGCAACGTGACGTAACGACGGCTGGGCCCCATGGCTAACAATGGATACATTATTCTTATATCGAATGGTGATATTCAACACATTTTTAAAGCATCCAAATTACTAAACCTATGTACTCTGATACGATACTATTTCTTGGACAGAAAGGCAAAAACACGTTAAATCTCCTTTCACAAAACCAGGAAACTTGCATTACAGTCACTATGGATGGGCATTTTAAGTAATTTCAATATTCGAATACTAGCATAAAGTTATTATAGAGTACTAAGAAAAATCTATTAAAAAGTTAATATTTAAATTACGGAATTTTGCGCAACAGCGCAATAAACTCTAGACACGGCCCCATGCGCACATGGACACGGTTATCGGGAAGCGTGAGCCATGAACATATTTTCAAATTAAAACAATATTCATAAAATAAAATAAACAAAATGATAAAATTTTGATTAAAAAAAAGAAGAAAGATATTTTTGTTACGCGTTAAAGGTGCAGTGTGTAGAATTAGTGGCATTTTGCAGAACAGACTTGGCAGAAATGGAATATAATATTCACAAGTATGTATAAGAATCATCGTCTTTCGTTACCTTAGAATTAGCCGTTTATATCTCCGCCATGTTTCTACAGTAGCCCAGAACGGACAAACCAAACACTGGCTCTAGAGAGGGACTTCTGTGTTTTTTGGCGGCCACCGTGGATTCTCCTCCATGGACGCCGCCATTTTGCACCACCATAGACACGGAGGGGAATTCAGTTGGTTGCAATGTGCAACCTCACTGCTAGCGGCCACTAAATTCTACACACTGCACCTTTAACTGAACATTCACCAAGTAAATGGTATTTACCACAAGCACGTAAGAGAATTAACGGTGTGTCTGGATTATATATGAATTAAAGTAATGCGATGGTTTTTCTCCAAACGAATTGTCTGCACCCGCTAGTAAAAACGTAAAAATGAGAGTACTCTATACGTTCGAATACTGACGTCCAAATCAAGTACTCATGCCCATCCCTAATAGTCATACAGGCCAGTGAATTTTTTTCAACATGTTTTGAATCACATTTTATTTAGAACTACATTTTGTAATTGCCACAGTACTTCAAAAGCGTAACATTTGCTACTCTTGGGGTGAAAAAATGAAGCCGTTTGCTCATTTTACGTCACTATCATAGTATAAGTTTATAAAAGTGTAACAATACACATCCAGCTTACAAAGAGGAGCCATTTATTAGCATTGAACATTGGAACATAAAAATTCAGGTAGACAGTCAATGTTAATTTCCCTCAAGTCAGAGAACGGGTCAAATTAGCATTTTCTTTGATGCAACATTCTCAGCTTCTTCTCATCGTCTTGAAATTACCTTGAGATTTGGATGAAAAGATATTATGGAGCGACTTTGCAAAATCATTTCGATCAGCTAAAATAATTGACATCATGTGATTGTGTAATAATAATAATAATAATGAGACCTAATTTATATGACGCAGTACATATTCTATCCAAATGCTGACTGACCTTATTAAAAAAAGGAACACTTTAGAACATTCTTCCTGAAAGATATCACCCACATAAAAGTCTTTAGCAGAGCAGGAAAGAAGCCAGCCACTGCAGCTGACATTTCTGTACCTATTTTGTCATTCACACTACGAGGTCACCTTCTGATGAGATATCCACACACAACCAGACACTCCGATAGCAAGGTAAGGTGCTGCCTGAGCTCAACATGAATGTCAATGAGTGAATGGAGAAATCTCTTGTTGTGGAAATGCGACAATCTTTTCATCTCATCACCCAAAACATTCAGATCATTGTAATGCAGGGAGTAAAAAACAGGATGGGAAGCAGGCTGATCTCATCTGTGTCCTTACCTGTACTTCCCAAAGTTTTGTAGAAGCGGTACTCCAAATGCAACTGTGGTGCCCTGGATTTCACCGGTTCCTACACGGTACATAAGAATAAAAGTAAAATCTTTTGTACAATACACAAAGACCTACTATTGATAGTTGTGATAACACTTAAAACATGCACTAGACAGCTTTGCAAACCAGCTGCCACTTGTTGCTGTCAGTCATTATAACCCTCTGATAATTATTCCAGTCTTACTTTGTCACCCCAATTTTTTTATGAACCAAGATAGCAAAATCTCCACAGCTACAATGTGCCGCATGTTGTGTTTTTCTCCGCTGTGGAAACGGATGCAGCTTGATTGAACTTTGCTGAAAACCAAGATTAAGACACGACTGTTCATTTTTATTAGGATAAATTGTCTGGGTTGCATGAGAATCTTGCATTTCGTCTATTTAACTTCAGTTATATTCCCTTCTACCATTGATTCTACATTTAAAAACAAAGACTCAATTAGACATTTGTGGAACTCAATTGAAGCATCGAAGGCTTTTGAAAACATACGACTACTTAGAGAATATATCCACTTAAATGTTAACTCAAAGTAGTTTTAAGAACATTAAAAAAAAACACTTTCAGGTTTGTGTATGGGACATATACAATTTACAAAATATAGTGTAATTGTGGTTTATTCTTAATGACCTATTAAGAGACCTGAAAGCACTGGTTCTGTAACGCTTGAAGAAACATCTCCAAATGGGCTAGTGTTGGTACACTGCGCACAAATGATAAAATATCTGGAAACTAATGTCTTAATTGTCACATTTTTGCTCATTTCCACTCTTAATATTATTTATAAAAACACTTAACCTTGCATTACCACTCATTTGAAGGCTAGAGAAGCCAGCTTGGCAACCCATTGCTCCACACATAGTACCAAGAGTGCCATTTCTGTACACCTGGCTCCTGGGAATAGCAAGGTGCTGCATTGTCTTATGGTACTAGATATCACATGTAGAGGCAAGGAAAACCTAATTATCCCCACATAATAGAGGTTAGGTCTAAGGCTTACATTCTGCAGAAGTTGTTTGCGTCAAAAATAATGGTAATGTTTATTGCAAAACTACACACTTGTATAACAGACAGCTAGCTAATTGATGAACATGTAACTTTTGTAATCAAGTCTGCACAACATAAATACTTTAAAGAAGAAAAGTGAAGAAAAACTTACCAGTTTAATAGCTACATATTCATTGGTGTAGAGATTTTTACCTGAAACACAAGAAAGCAATAAAAACTATGAGAAATATTTAGGAAATCACAACGAATTAAACTCCTTTCTGCCCTATTTGAGGTTTTCTTGATTCCGGGGACTTGTTTCTCTCCAAGTAGCCGGTATGCCTAGACCCACCTAGAAATTTTACGTTTATTTTATTGTGCCACATGGCTTTTTATATGTATTCTATGAATTGCAAAACCTTTTCATCACAAAGTCAAACATCCCTTGATTGTCTCCAAACTGATAAGAGCATTTAGGCTGAGCTCACCAAGCTTCAGTTCGCCAAAGTTGCCGCAGCCTATCTTCTTTCCCACGCGGAAATTGGGTCCCACCATGAGAACCCCAGAGGAGCTGGAAGAACCGGAGGGCCGTGACGAGTGACCACTGCGACTTCCCTGCGAAACCTTGGTGCTCCTGGCGGGCCGCTCGCCATACTTGTCTCTTTGTGGGTCCATGCTGCGAGCAGGTCAGGTCGCCAGTCCCCCAGGGAGAACTATGAAGAAGGACAGCAGCAGCAGCGCCACCACCACCACCACCAGCCCTGGTCACTGGCAGCAAAAGGGTGGTGCAGTCACTGTCATGGAACAAGGGCTGGCGCTCCCCGTCCCCTTCTCCACCCTCACACCACTAACACTGACTGGAGAAGCTCGCCTCTGGCCTCCACATTGAGCTGGCACAGGAACAAAGTTGTGGAAGACCTGCAAAGACAAAGAGGCCAAATTTGTATCAGAGGAGAGACGCTGACTTCCTAGGAGGATCAGGTCACTTGTGGTGTCACCAAAGAGAGAACAGAGTTGTGTTCTTACGACTGCTAAAATATTCTGATCCTATCAGAATGGTCAGAAAACACTGTATGATCCCGAATATGAATCAAATCCTAACTCAAGATTTCTGATTGCAGAGGCATTTTGCACCACGTGCAGCTGAAACCTCACAGACCAATTCACTTGAGATTATATAAAAATTGCATTAATTTATGTCTGACGGCAAAGGTATCAAAGCTCAACTTGATAGGAGATAATTGGAAGTTAACCAATAATCACAACTACAGCCGTTTCAATTATTTCATAATCATCTGATCGCAATTATTTTAGCTAATCGCAATCATTTTGTAAAAATCATTGATTGATTCCAGTCATATTTCCATTTCAATTTCAGGAGAATTTTGAGGCAATGTTAGAAATCTTGCAACAACTAAAATGTGAATTAGGCGAGTTTCCATCAGTTGGGTTGAGGCACATTAACATGCTACCTGAATCTCAATTTTTCAATGTCAATAAATGTCTCTTGTTCATCAAGTGGATGTGTATTATTACACTGTTACAGCCTTAAACTAGTGACATACCAAATGACACCAACGCTAATGCCACAGAATTTGATACTTGATAACATCTACATGGTCCGTGCCATAAAAGTATTGAATTTCCACAGCCAATCTCAGTCCTGTGTGCGCATTGTAGGCTGGATGACCTTTTGGTGGCAATGACACAACACCAAAAAGACATCCAGCCAATGGTATGCTGGTAGATAAGAGGTCTGTTCAGCATTACAGAGAAGGGTACAGCCCAAAATCCACACATTCAGAGAACACAACACTCATCCTACATTGACATAAATGGGAAACAGCAGCCTGGCCCGTATTCACTTATTTTCGAAAATACAAAAACTACATTTAGTATTTTTCAGGAATGAAAACACAGGACTCCGGAAGGTTGGGGGAAAAAAGTGGTTGCAGCAATGAATCCCAGATCTTGTTGTTTCACAGTGACGGGAGGACCGGGGTTTGAAGAAAAGAAAAAACATGTGAATCATGCATCCATCTTGCCTTGTATCAACACCGCAGACTGGTGGTGATGGGGTGGCGGGGGTGCGGCTTTACGGCACACTGGGCCCCCTAGTAAAAGTGGAACAATGTTTGATCGCCTCAGGATGTCTAAACATCATTACCAATCAGGCAACTCTGCGTATTTGTCTGAATGGATTGTAATTCAGAAGGATAACTACACCATCCAGGAATAGTCCACGACTATGACAGTGAATTCATAATGCGGCGTTCTGCAGTCATCACATCTCAATGCCATTGAAGGCAGGCAGGGTGCCATGTTGAACTCGCTAATTTTAAAGTGAGAGTTGAAGTTAAGGACACTCTCAGCAGAATCTAAAAATCAAAACAGAGTTTAGACAAATTACTTATTCTAAGTGTGCAGCTTTTACAGAAGGAAATATATATATATTTTTAAAAACCTCACTCTTAATACAGTGTTGTTCAGCGTGGAAAGGCTGCTGCTGGAAACTGTTTTGTGTGTGGGCTCTTTCGGGTGACTCATGGTCAATACTGCCTGCACGAATCTCAGCATCAAAAGGCAGATAGTTTGTTCTCAAGGGCAATTGTGCAGCGCCGATATTATATAAAACCAAGAACAGAACATCCTGACTGAAAAACAGGTAGTTTGACGCTCAGACCCTGTAGAGTGGCAACTCAACGTGGTCTCTGGAGTGACAACAATCATTTCCGGGCTAGTCTAATCCACGGTCCAGTGTGCATGACCGATTTGATTGGCCAGCATAGATTTTTGTGTGTGCGTTGAAGTGTTATAGAGAGCCGCTTTGGATGCCATTGCAAACTACTGAGGCTGACCGTCTGCAATTTGTGGAAGCATTTTGACCACTGGATTTTTGTTTAATGGGGGGTTTCAATTTGTCATTGTCACACTTTAAAGACATTTATTTTACACATCTGTGAAATTACTGTCCTGATGTATACAATCAAATGTAAATTGTAGCTCTGATATTTTGAATACTTTTCAGGATTGAGATAAGCACTTGTAATTCAATAACTTGTGTTGATCAAACCATAATAGTCGAGTTTTCCCCATGAGATATGATGTTACTAACAGCAGCTCACTGAAGGGGTAATAAAACCCTGATTCTACTTCTTCAAATACATTTTGGTATTTTTAATGAAAGAAATGTTTACATTAATATGTAAATCTCCATTACATAAAGAGCGCTGTTCTGAAGCTCAACATGATCCTTGCCCTCACTGATACGGAAGTGTCCTTCACGACATTAGGCCTAAATTACTGACATTGCTTAAACATTAACCTTTTTAATATCTATCTATCTATCTATCCATCTAGTCTAATGAATAAAACTGCTGTTGCGTGGATGCACAGGTGTTTTGGGATTGACCCTTATTTCTTCCACAGACGCGATGCAACGATACTGCTATTAGATACCTGTCTGGTACAAGGCTGAAAATGGGTATCTGTATTGGAGAACACAACCACGATATCAAACATGTCAGATATTGAAGAACAAAGAAAAGTGACTCAACTTTGTTTGTTTGGTGTTTTACACATAGAAGGATGTTAAATGTCCCTAAAAGAGAAAATGGGTTATATGTCAATCACCATGTTGACGCCAAGCTAATGGTTTCAGCCTGCTCTGTCCAGTCAAAGTAACGCTTCAGATCAGTACTTGCCATCAGTAGATACCTCCAGTTGAGGCTGCTGAATCTGTAATGGAAAAAGTGGAATCGGCCCATTCCAATCCTACAGTAGCAACCATTCCACACCAAAACTACATGTTAAAGCTGAATGATGTCAATTTCTTATTACAATATTACGTTATATAATTTTGTTGTGGCAGTATAAAAGTACCTTTCCTTTAAGCAATACAATGCCACGTTTCACCCTAGAAACAAAGTCAATGCAAAGTCCTGCTATGCATTTCCTGCCAGGAGACACATCCACCAGGAACCTGCCACTCCCATGTTCACAGCAATGAGGGCCAAAGTATTTTAAACTGAACCGTGAATACATTCAATAAACAATGTCCTTTATCACCATAAACAACAGCCACACAACTTGGTTCAAGAGTTGTATTAAGAGTTCATTTTCTTTTATGAATCAGCATGCCTGACAGCGGCAGCATAGTGATTTGAGGCATCCACTATATGTTCGGCCTCATTCTCCTTTAACCAAAACGCCAGCAAGAATTAGAAGTTTAGCATCTTTCTCCTCACAGGATTTATGACTAACTTCTAGAATGTGGTACAGTAGATTGCTGTGGCACCACAGGCGATTCAGGTATGGCGTGATCGAGAAACAAGTACTTTTGGAGGAGAATGACCCAGCGTGGCCGGCACACTTTTGTTATTGAGAAATCGCTTCAGAAGAATCTAAAACTTGGTGAAGAGTCGATTAAAGTGAAAACCATACTTAGCGATTGAGAACATTCCATTAAAACACACCTGTGTGTTGTCCTAATACTAATAATAATTCAAATAAGAGAAATAGTCTTGAAAAGCAGTCTCTCTTGTAAGTCAAAACAAAAAAAAAACCACGCCATTTTCCCCCCCATTCTTTCTACACACGGTGGAGGATTCCGACAAGTAATCACTAGGCTTTCTTGCTTAACTCACAACATTTAATGACAATGTTTACTCAGAATAGGGTATAAAACAAACTAGAAAACTCAATGTGAATATTATTACAGAGTTGGATGCAACAGATCATTCTAAAATATTGTGGTATGATATCGCAGTAGCACCCCACCAACTACCATGTACTATGAAAGATAATAAAAATCATTCACACGGCAGGTGCGACTATTTCTTTCCCATGCGTCGGTCGCTATATAATTTCCACTCAACATGCAGCTGGACGTTAACAACGTAAGCAGGAAATGCATCTGCAAAGTTATTTGATACACACTTGACCTACACAAAACGTCAGAACTTTCTTCAGAACATGTCCATTCTTGCTCTGCAGGCGATGCTGCCAAAGCCATCCTCGACCCTTTCTGTTAACACGAGTGTAAGCCCCTCCATTGTCTGCTCTGTGACCCCCTCCCCCCTAACCCGGGCAGCTACTGGTGTGATGATAGAACCACCTGAAGCCGTGGTCTGGTGCTCGGAGACGGGGAAGAAAGAAAGCATTTTGTTTTTTTGTTTGACCCCAATATTTGCTTTTCCATTTGCATCCTCAGCTAAACACCAGTCTAGTTGGGGTTTAGTATGAAATAACTATTTACTCAAGGCTTTTACAAAGACAATTGATAAATATACCGTTTAACCCTCGCCCCCGCCCCTCAAGTGTTTGAATGAATAATTTCAATATGAATATCCAACAGAAGAAAGGAGGAGCCTTCAATACCCAATCAGATGCATTTCACTGAGCATCTGGTCGGTCACATTAATATCACCACAATGTGCATCACGGCGGTATAGAATATTCTGCCCAAGGACTTTGTATTACTCAGCTTATGATGTTGTTTCGCCAATGACAAGCTTAGCACAATCTTATGGATATGAACTGACTGACAGAGGATATTGTTTAGAGGAGGGTCTATTCATTTGTCCTTGTCAAAAATGTGCTTGATTGATCTAGTGTCAATCAATTCAGAGGCTGTTCCAACAATTCTATGAAGTGCAAACGCACACACACACACAATATGACATGCAGTTAAAATATTAAATAATGAATATTGCAAAGTAGATAAATTCATTACTAAATAATGTGGTCATCATTTAATCAACTTAATTTCTATTAATTCTGTTTGAGATCGATTAAGATACCAAAGTTCAAATTACTTGAGCATATGGTCTATAAGAGGATTTGTTAAAGGTCAACAATTTAAGATGCAATATTCAATATAGCAAAATGTATAAGGCTATGTAGAGGATAACTAATATAAATAAGAATAATGATTGTATAAATAATAAGTTATAATCACAGCAATAAAGAGATATGGTTAATGTAGTTTTATTACTTAATTAGGGCGGTCTACATAAGTGTGCTTGGTCAAACATCTTGATAAAATCAGGTACTTAAGGATGATCAGCATCAATAAAAAAGAACTAAGCTGTTGATATGGTGTGAGTTTCTAGAAACATGAAGGCCCTGAGTGAAGTGATTAACCTTCTGTGGAAAGATCAGCCTGGGAGGGGGTCCTGCCAACACTACAGCCTCCCGCTGTGGCAGCGCCAGCAAGCAGCTGCTTCTCTCCCCAAACGCTGCTCTCATGAACTGTACTTCGCTTCTTTGCTCCATTACTTTTTGGAGTCAAAGACAAACACACTAATGTGTGTGTGTGCGTGTGCGTTCTCTGTTGAACTCATACACACCCATCTTAAGCCCCTGAGGTGAAATGAATCCAATTTGTATTTTTTTTAAAGCTAAATAATGATGGACAATAATGGAATTTCTGCATGCATGCACGGTTGTTAACATATTCTAATATATTAAAATATTAAAAAAAAAATTAGTTATTAACTGTATAGGATGTGGGCCTTGCCCTTAAATTATCAATACAAAAAAAAATCTAAAATACCACTTTAGATGAAACCAGGTCAGGGGTTTTCTAAAGACGAGCCCTGTAAATGTTTATACAAGCCTGGCTTGGATAAATACGTTATAATTCAAACTGAATTACTAGCTCAACATAGTAGCCTCTACATGACTGTGAGCCACTCCCAGAAAGTAACTATCCCTCAGACTGCTGAGTAATAAACTCAGGTCACCTCGCCCCAAACTGTACCTTCACTTGCTTTTATGAATGGAAAAGATCTGCTCAAACAGCAACAAATACAATGTGTCTCGGCGTGTCCTTCCTGTTGTCATCGCCTTGCAACACAGGAACCTCTTTCCACAGCGTGGAGAGCTGTACGGTAACACGAAATACAGAGCCGGAGGGGTGTGTTTTTTCGGTAAAAGGCCCTACGTGGTATTCGAGAGAAAACAAACATTGAAGTGATTCCAGATACGAGGACAGTTTAAATGTAACTCTACCTATAGATCCACGCCGTTTTCACAGTCCCAATCTGTTGATGCTCTACATTTTTAAGGAATCTGGCGGTGGTCGACCACATCATCACATACAGATACGACGACATAATTAACCCAATTTGAAATTTGAATTAAATGGCTTTTTAAAATACACATATATATTTTTAATGACCACAATAATATTATGATGGATTTTGATTTATGGGAAAATGTACAGTCCAACATATGAGACAGACAGGAGAAACATTCCAAACAAACAAAATAAATAATAATAAAAACAGTACAAAATACTACATTATATATAATATAAATTAAATTAAAAATTAAATAAAAAATATAATATAATAAAAAATAATATACAATATTACTTAAATAAATAAGGAAAAAATATATAAAATAATAAAAACAACTACAAAAAATAGGCTATTAAAGGGGACAGGGGTGAAATCCCTATACTAGCCACGGCAGCAGAAAGGCTTTTCGTAGCTTTTCGCTTAGCGAGCACCGCTGGCTGGACGGCAGCTGCAGCGAATGCAACAAGGAAATTAGCCATCTAGCTAGCTAACGAGCTAACAGGACACTGGCGGCCAATGGGAGATGCTAGGCAGCTAACCGCAAACAAACACAGCAGGCTCACCTTCGCTGGGGAGAAAGCTCCGGACGACTACCGCGCACGTCGCGGACTGTCACCCCGGTGCGCGCGTCGGGCCCGGGCACCGCGAGGTGTCCGGTGGCGGCGGGCGCTGTGTTAG
>OMKR01110181.1:2900-16566 GCA_900302355.1 Cyttopsis rosea | reverse complement strand
GCTCCATTCTTTCTGCTCAATCTGCCTTCGCTCGGGTCCCAATACACCGGAAGTACAAACACGCCACGCCCGCTTCACGAGACCAGTTCCAGGTTACCGGAAGTGCTGTGGCTCCATCGCGCTGTTGTTTATTTATTTAGGAAATTATTTAGATTTTTTATTTTATTTTATTTAGCCGAATCATTCCATCGGAGTTGTGTATTGTTTTACCCCCAAGAATACAATATGAATAATAATTATTCCTAAAATAATATGAATAATTAATATGAATACCAATTAACCATATAGACATGGACATTACATTATACAATATAATAGACTCCTTGGATAATCCACCATTTAGTTTGCATCCGTATTTATGATTCAAAAATAAAATCTTGAAACGGTTAAAGTTCAATGAATCATATTTATTCTTTACATCTACCAGTAGACCAATATAAGGAAATGTCTGAACTAATGTGAGTGGTTAAAAAAATAAAGCACGTTCTTACGGAAATATAGGACGGCACAGAAAACGACACTTACAAATGTTGCATAAGAAAATAAGGGACAATATTTAATCACGCCTCCGTGGCTTTGTGATTGTTCAAATAATTCACCCAATTGGTTCGATGCCGATTGCGTTTGACAGTCATGCGCATGATTCATTCAGAGTCCTGTAAAGAGGAACGTGTTAAAATTAAGTTACATGGGCAGTGAATCTCCAAAAAGGTTCCAAAGGATTTCTGTGTATGCATTATAATGGCAGGACGACGCACATCTTTCACAGTCTACAACTACATGTGGTTAAAGTGGAGGAAGGGAGTTTTCATATACACAAATATGAATCCAAAAAGTACATCATATGAAATACTGGAAAAGAAAACACATTTTATTACCGTAACCTTAACGCTCCTTTGTCATTTTGTTCAGCCATAGGTCTGTAAATACAAGTTCAGTGTAAAAATGTGCTAGAATATTTGGTAAATGAGGTCCGTCGACAATAGCGGTAGTTTATTATAAAATCTGCATCCTCTACAGTTATACAATGCATTGTGGTGCATGACACATTTTAAAGAGCTTCATACAATGAAAATACTCATTAGAGATTGGAATGAATTCTACCTCCTACTGTAAACCATAGACAATGTTACTTGTTACTCTAGGGCAGTACCTCAGTCTTAAGACTTTTAGTGGAGTGGTCTGAGCATGGACATATACAGTATATATGTACACATCCCACTGCCATACAGCGGCTTTTACAAACACTGGAGCCAAATTAGCACCCTCTGCATTTATACTTCATGACCTTTAAAAAAAAAAAAAAAGTAGTTATTAATCATCATAAAGAATTAAATGCAAAGGAAATACTGTGACCGTTATACCGTTATATTAAACAACTCTGTGAGATCACTATTTAAAAAAATGGTGGACGGATGCTCGGATGGACGGAACTTTCATCAATGTCGTGAACATAGTCCACTTAGTTCCTGGTCAGGAGGTAACGTGTTCAGAAAAGGCAGTTGGGGTCTTTATTTTGGAAACGCTTCCTTCTTTATTAAGCTATCGCCTTGGCCTCAGGCAGGAATGCCTCCCAAAACTTTATAAGCTGGAAAGGTGAGGGTGAGAAGGGCAGAAAGTAAGTCAATAATGCCTCATATGATTCCAAGCTGTGTGAGACGAGTAGCATCATTTTATCACTGAGTGATGTAAAACTATTTTTATTGTTAATGCTTTGGAAGTTAAAAAAAGACAAATATCTTTAAAACTTGTTTAAATAAAGATACAAATCATAGAGTAGATCGTGAAAACATTACCTGTTGTTGAGAGTGCATCATTGACTCCAAATATTTAACTATTTGTATCTTGAAGTCTTTAGCTTTTTCTTTCTGAAAGAACAAAAATAATACACTTAACACTAATTACCACCATGTCAACCTAACCACAGACTCACAAGCAATTATTATTATAATAAAAACATATTACAAAAAGAAATTTACTATTTATTTCCCTGTCATAATCTATGTCACAATTTTATTATGGTATGGTTTCAATAATAAAATGATAGAGGAATATCACAGGTTTCCAGCATTTCAGCACAAAGGGGCCTCTTTTCAAGGTATTCCAGTACGTACATTTCTGAGGACAAAATTCAAGCACATCAAGGCCCTGGAAAGATCCCTGTTATATTATGTAATTCTTAAATGTACCTGAAACTGGAGGACCTCCTTGCGCACAGTCACGCCAATACGGTCAAAGTCCCTCTCATACTGAGTCACTCTCGCTTCCCACTGAGAACATGGAGCAGAAGGGAAGTTTGTCACATCACAACATATAAAAACATATATCTTTCCTTCTTTCATTCCCATAGTTCCTTCCTCAAAATGTAATTATCTACCAACTTAAGTTCAAGTGACTTATGTTCATGTGTTTATGTGTTATGACAGCAGGTTCAGACAGACATCTCACACAAGGCAACTGCAGCCATAATATTATCGCAGTTTTCATTCTTTCATACCATTTAAATCTTCTTTTGTTTCGGTACAAAGTCCAACACAAAGCGTGGAACGGGACCCCCACACAAAGTGGTGCATGTGGTGTTTGGGTTCAGGCCTGTACCTCGGTGATCTCCTCCTTGGCCTGCTGCAGTTTGTCTGGCTTGTTGGCCCACAACAACTTGGCCTCGGCCTCCCGCTTCTTCTGCAGCGTGCTCTGAGCCTCCTGCCAGCGCTGCCACGCCCGCATGCGCTGATCAAAACACCCCTGCAGACACACAGCATCGGAAACAACCAAAATAGCCAAGGATTTGTAACGATAAACAGCGGCTGGTTTCTTTGTTGTTGGTTTATTTCTTGTTGAAATTGGGTCTTGACCAAAGTTTCACCTGAATTAGTCTTCATCACCGTCAAATCTTGGAAATGACTGGATAAACTTTGGTCTCTGACTTGCCTCAAAAGTTATACATTAAAAAAAAAAGTACCTGAAAATTCCACCCAAAAGGAGGAGTTCTACAGTTGCGTTATAAAATATTTTATCGTACCTTTACAAAAATCATTTACTTTGTGAGGACACATAATCTGTTTTGTTCCTCGAGAATTCTTTGGTTGCACTAGAAGCCTGTGGGAAGTGTACGTCTTGCTCAAAGACACGACAACAAGGCAGATTGCTTGGATGTTGTTATGGATATAGCCCTACATGTACAATATTTTGGATGAGCTAACTTTTTGTTGGTGTGGTAAATTACTGTTACTGACATGTTTTTTGTGTCCAAATCAATTATCATTCAAATAAAAGATATGAAGACACATGTAAAATAGAAAGAATCTCTATAAAGTACACTAACTTTTAAAGCACATTAAAACATTTTTAAAGTTCATTCATTTTGGGAGTTTTGTGGCTTAGTCTAAAAATGTCAGGCTGTGTTTTACAGTGAAAAGGCCTAACAAAGCAACAAATCTAACAAACTAAGTCTTTCAACTTAATAGACATGTGTGAACAAACAAAACACATTTGTTTTACAAAAACTATAAATGCATGCATCTCAATATTTATTTTACTCCCCTTTAAAAACCTTATTGGTCACTGAACCAGTTATTATTATCACCTCCTCCCTACCTCTTACATAATTTAGGTGCTTTTCTTCCAAACCCGGGTACTTCCTGATCACAGTTAATAAGACACACAACATTATTATATTCATAGTTATACATCCACCAGCGCCTAACAGTCAGCATACTGTACCCGCACGGCACCCAGAAGGCGGATGTAGTCGGCCAACAGCTCAGACAGGATGAAGAAGTCACTGGCCGCCTGCTCCTGATGCAGCTGCTCCATCTTGTCCTCTACCTCCGCCAGCTGAGACAAGGCGCGGGACAGTGCCGTGTTGTCCTCTGAGTTCCCCAGCATGGCCATGCTTTTGGCAAACAGCGCCGTGTTCCCACAGAGCTCTGAGAGGGGGGGGGGGCCAAGTTGGATCGGAAGTTAGGCTTCGTTGGCTCTAAAAGTTCGGAGGAACACAGCGGAGAGCAGGAGACTGTGATAGAAAGTCTAACTCACCCTTTCTGTGGTTGACCAGGGAGTCGACCACAATGTGCAGCTTCCTCAGCTGCTGCTCCTCGATCTCCACCTCCTGGAGCTTCTCCTCGAACCACTGGGGGGGGGGTCAAGAGGTCAAGAAGACAGATTGTCAGATTAAAGTCTGGAACTAGAAGAGGAAGATTGTTCCTTTACAATCAAGAAGAGAAAGACATTGCGCTAAGAAACTGAAATAGGTTTGGGGTTGTGACATGTGCTCTAGTTTGAACACTGGGTATCTCTGGGTTTGCGTTGAGGTCATTCTGATTGGCTAGTAGTAACCTTGTTTGATTAAATTAACCTCCATTTTAGTTTTCAAGAACCTTGTTGCAAACCTCAAACCTCTTTATAGTATATCTCAGTATTTAAAATGTGTAATGGCCACAGTTGGAATTTTATTATTGGCGTGACAGTTTTATCTTGTGGCCCTGATGTCATATCGTCTGTAACGGGATGAGGGGGAATAGTGGTGGAGTGCTTCTACATTCCTGCACGTTGGCTCCACCAGCTGCTCAGGCTCTGGGCAGGTGTCCCTCACCTGCAATCCATTAGGCTTGTTGAGGGCAGCTCACAAGGATAAGGCCTGCTCTGGAAGGACTGGGGACTTGGATACCACAGGAGCCTGGGGGGAGCACTAGCTTATGATAACTGGTACGTCGAGTAGCGACCCGGTCCAGTTAGTTTTCTTCAGTTAGCAAGTAGCTGCTCCAGAGGGAGTCAGGTTTTGAATCCTCACTTCTGCTTGTTAATCGCCGAATAAAAGCCCTGTGAAACTGTTGCCTGCCTCCCAGTGCCTGTCACACAGCCACCTTTCCTCTGCCTACCTAATCATTCCTGTTACACGTCATTGAAACATGCTTCACATTTATGACTCAATGTTGCATCCTACGGTGTCAGACTCATTCATCTTAATGGTCATCTTGTTGACAGCATCTGACGCCTTAATGATCATCTTGAGGAAGCCAGCACCGCTCAATGTCTGGGTGTTCACTGCCCTCGGAAGCTGCAAAACACAACACGCACACACATAAAGACGAACACTACAACCAGGAAGCAATCCCTCCATATCCGCCCGTATCTGGTGATACCTCGTCTTTCTCCAAGAACTCATGGACGTCCGGGTCTTGCAGCAGCGAGGGGTGGGACACGACCCTCTGGAGATATCTGAGAGAAGATTTTAGAAATATGAATTGAGCAACAAAAGGGCCAAGTCAGAAAAAAAGCAATGTGACAAGTGTTTTTATGCATTGAAACAAATCATTCTTGCCTCTCTAGCGCTGCTCTTCTCCTCTCCACAAACTCGGCTGATGAGGGATCGTCCTTCCCCACTTTAACTTTGGTCATCCCTGTTGGGACGAAAAATATAAAATGACGCATCCCAAGCATTTCATTGGAATGTTAAAATGGTGGATAATGAGCGCAGGAGACACCCACCTACGACGCTCTTCTCTGGCGGAGGTGGCACGATGCAGCCGTGGAGCGACTGCTTGCCTGACAGCTTCTCATACAGACCTAGGAAGTCGCTGAAACGCCTTCTCACGGAGAAGGTCTTGTTTCTAAACACGGGCAAGGAGGTCTGGAGCAGAAACATGGTGTTAAGAAGAGTCAAAGTTTAGAGTTACACACAAAATAAACTAAATAGCTCAAGGAATAAGCTGTAAACTATTGCTTTCTATAACCAAAGAAAAATTGGAATGCTTTGATCACTACAGGGTTCATTCTGGCATTACAAAATGAAATTCAAGGAATTAAGTACTATTTTAAGCACCGTTGTTCCCCATTTTCAAGGACTTCAGGCAAAACAATAAATTAGATCTTTAATTAAAACATAATATAATTGTAGTCTCATTTTCCCATGCTGGATTAAATTTAAATTAAATTTACATTTAAATTGACATTTTCCAATTATGGAAAATTTTAAATCACGTTACGATTTGAATAACAAAACCAGGGGGAATATCACAGGTTTTCAACAACGATGTTTTTTTTTTGTTTGTTTTTTTACAGGACTTTTTAACCACTTCAGCATAAAAGGGGCTATTTTCTAGGTATTCCAATACTTCAATTTCTGAGTTAGAAATTCAAGCACTTCAGAAACCTCAAGGACCTGGTAAGAACCCTGTCACTAGTACCATACAGGACTTACAGTGTAGTCCATACATTTTTAGACAATAGCACAATTGTTTTTACATTAGATTTATTATTGACTCTGCTTCAATTTAAGAGAGTTTGCGGCGTGTTGGAATTACAGCCTTTTTTATGCATAGTCGCGTCTTTGTAGGGGACCAAAAGCAAGGACATCTGGCTGCTCAGCATTTTCTTCGCCAGCGATGTGTCACTGCATCGTTAATTCATGCACAAGGAAGAACCCAAAGCTTTGCTGCTGTCGTCTCTCAGAGGAGAACAGAGAAAGTCAGCATGACTCTCTGTCTCTGTGACTTTCTTGGCCAACATCAACAAAATTAATGATGAGCAATAGAGCTACAGCTTGAAGGCAACTATAGTGGATGACCATGGAATAATTTGCAATGTAAAGAAAAACCCCTTTCCACTGTCAAACCGATAAGGAACATCATCCAGGATGGAGCCTTGTGTATTTGTAATCTACACGCATCGACAAGAAGACAACAACAACACAAGTGTAACCTCCGAGGGTTCATCACAAGATGCAAACCACAGATAAACCTCAAGAACACAAGCGCCAGATGCTAAAATGTGACAGTGAGAGCAGCAGCCAGATAAACAACATTTGTTGTTTCTTGTCATTTTTATCAATTAATACAGTGTTATTGTGTTAAGTCTGTGTCGGTTACAGGGTAGAGATGGACCAAGAGACAGGTGGAACAAAAGGCAGCTTTAGCGGGGCATTTATTTAAACAAGTAATAACTGTGGTGTGCAGTCTGGAGTGGGAGCCCAGCCTCGATGTCAGGTGACAGCGAGAGAGGTGAAACGACCGTAACTTTTGAAGACTGCCAATTACGTAAATCTCCTGTAGCTGCATCCGCTTTCGGTTGTCAGTGCTGGCTCTCCCCACCTGCAGATGGCGCCAAAACCACTCCTCACTACCACAATTATCGTATTACTTCTCAAATGCTTCAAAACCCAATGGACAGCGCTAACCAGGACAATATTTTCAAACATTCTGCTGAAGCAACCAAGGAGAAAGAGAAATGTTGCCCTACATCACATCATATAGCAGACACCTTTGAAGAGGCGGGCAGAAGAAGGGGATGTGTTTCACCTGCTGAAGGAAAAAAAAAAGCACCCCAAAAAACAGGTACCAAGATTTGCAGTATGCAACTTTAGGATCATTGTAAAATGTCCAATTACTTTTGGTGCCCCAACATTGAGGAGTACTTAAATAAAAATGGCTGTAATTGCTTCATGGTTCACCTGACATGGATGTAAATGCACTCAAATTAAAAGTCTGCACTGTAGGCTTGGCTACATACCCGAGTTGATACTCTGTAAGCCATATATGCAGTCATGCCATCTCCTACAAAACAAAACATAAGAGCAAATCACAATGATGATACTGAATTATTACAAGTAAAATATCAAACAGTATGTTAACCATCGTTTTACATTTACAATTAAAAATTTAGCACTTTTATTTATTTTCTTATGTCTGTTATTTACATGGGTGCAGAGGGTGATTTGTTCACTTGATTGATTTTAAACATTTCCATGGAAATGATACTGGTTTGATATCATTAATATTTAATCTGTGTAAAATCAATGTATTTTAAAGTTATTTTCCCTCCCGCCCAATTCCACGCATGTTAAAATTGGGCATTTCTTAAAAATTAACTTTCAAGGAAAAAGAAAGAAAAGACTTTTGCATATCCCTGGTTAATGTCAGACAGAATATGTCCATTCCATAGTTCTAATACTGGGACACTGTGTATGAAAAAGGACACTGACCAACTTTCTCAGGATTGGTCACAGCGACGTCCATGTCAAAGACTTCTTTTGCCTCTTCCTCCTCCAACTGCAATCAATCACCAGAAAGACTTTACAAAACCCACAGCGTTACAAAAACACAGTTTCTATTAACAATGGAAACACGGGGCGCTGATGTCTGATCAGAGAGCAGACAGCCTTCGCGTGTCTACGTTTTCAATGTACTTTTTTTAAAATAGGCTTTTGGGCCACGCAACTTAACCCTTTACCTGCTCCATGGACTTGGCCTGTATTGCCGCTGTGCTGGGTGCCAATGCGTCGGCCGGTCTGGGACCGGACGAGGCGGCCTGATCTTTCCTGGCCACGTCGCTCGGCTCCTCCGTGGTCAGCTCCACTTGTGCATCTGAGTCAGGAAAGAAAAAAAATCTTCTCGTTTTTGCCCCGAAACTAAAGACAGACGAGAGAAACCGTTAAGACGGCCAGTAAGCCTATTTGGAGCAAAACGGCCAAGATAAGTGGTTTATAATGGAGGGCGGGCGGGCGCCGCGTGTCCTTTACCTGCGAACAAATCGCCGTCATCGTCAGAGTGAACCCCGTTGGACTTGGCGGTGCTGCCGACCTCTTTGTCGAAAACACCCGGAGGCTCATCCCCGACTCCCGGCTGAAGTCCTGGACTCCGGGCGACAGGGTTGCTCTGTGCAAAGGCCACGGGAAAAGTTGGAAATGTGAAAGTCTGTGTGTGTGTCTCTCCCTCTCTCTCAGGCTGTATCCCAGTGGGGGCCGCAGGTTGGAGGAGGTCCCTGGGTGGGGTCAAGCGGGGTCGCCCACAAAAGAAGAACGCTCCGCCAACATGTGTGACATCACAAACGCGACAGAGGCGTCACGGCTCTCTCTCTCTCTCTCACACACACACACACACACACACACACATACATACATACATACATACATACATACATACATACATACGGGCCTCAGCGCGCCGGTTGGAGCAAAACAAAGCGAAAGGCAGCGCCAGCGGCGGCATTCGGGACACGATACACGAGGCTGCCGTACGGCTGCCTGTCACCGAGCGTCACCGAATCGCTGGCTCCGACCGGCGGGGTCTGACTTCGAACAAGTCGCCTACTAAAGGGCGGGAAGAGGAATAACATAATAAATAGAAATAAAACATACTTACGTTGCCCACAAAGATGTCCTCTCCCTCGTCGCTATCGCCGTCCCCCGTCCCCGAGACCCCGGGCTCCGGGGCAGGCAACGGGGGAGGACTCCGATCCGAGCGAGCCGCCATATTCCTTGTTGTGACAATGAGCCTACGAAAGCGGAAGTGGAAGTGGAACCCAGAGAACGAACGCGACGAGGGCGCCATCTGCAGGCGAGAGGCAGCCACTGCGCCGGTTCCACGGAGGACGCGGTGTAATTCCTATTTAATCCCTATATAGTGAATAAATCCATCAATTCAAGAATAATACTAATACGTGCATCGATGACTGGGATAATGTATTTCAACTGTTATTTTATGATTTATTGACACATTTATAGAGATATATAGTTGTGGATTAATTTAATCATTTATCGATGTATTTAACGGAATATTTGCTATTGGCTTCGTAAATTAGAAGAAGAGACAGAGTCGTTCCTATCGACTGCTAAGTGACTGCTCCTCATACAGGATACTGACGGAAATGGACAGTTTGACCCCAACCAATAGGAATTGTCGCTGCTTCTGCCCCAGCAGCTGCCATCAATCCGCCATCCATGAGCACCCCTTGGGAGATGTTTTATAAAGAGGCACCTGAAGAGATGGGGGCACCAGGATGCTTCCGCTGAACTTGAACTGAGATGAGGTCGGTGCCGGCGCCCCGTGGTCTGCCCTCGCTTGACTTGAAGGTTGTCTTCAGGGTGTTGTGGGTTTCATTCCTGTTGGGCGGCGTCTCCTGTGTGCCCGTGCACAAAGGTAAGGACGCCGTTGTCTCGGCTTAAGTTCGTAATCGGCTTTGTTCAATTAAGAATGGAGTTTGACGGTTGCCGTTTTGGGAGGAGCATTCCATTCAATTGCATAGAGATATGAAATGGAGAAAAAGAAGGGTTGAGGTTTCACACAAGATGGCTGCGAGGTTTTCTGTGGCTCCTTTTTAACTAAAAAATTGGCTGACTGACATTCGATCAATAGGAATGATCCTCACAATATGGCGGCTTGCTTCAGCAATGTGATGTGAGCTTCACGTTCCCTATTTAACCACTTCATGCAAACTCTGACTTGTTTCTTTTCTGTCCAGCTGCCGGCTTGGGGAACTCTGCTCCAGCGTCCGACATCGTGAGGTGGGTGTCTCCAGGCTTCCGGGATGGTGGGAGTGGAGTGGGTTTTGGCCAGGCCGGCAGCTTCTCCCTGCACCCCGGCATCCCATCGGGCTCTGGCTCCTTCCATGCCGGTAGTGGACCGTCGCAACAAGGCGCACCCAGCGGTGGCTACGGCGGCCACGGCTCTGTCGCTGTCGGCAGGGATCCGGCCTTTTTTGGCGGCGCCGACTTTGGTGCGGCCTACAGCAACTCTCCAAATGACATGATGGCTGCGGGGAACCAGTCCCCCGGTGGATCCGCTCGTTTCCAGAATGTCGGTGCCGGCCACCCGGAGGCTAGCGCGTACGGGTCCCATGCCGGCTTTCGGGGAAGTGGCGCCAACTATGACTTCTCATCGGCTGGCCATGACGCTGCTGGACCGGGGCGGCACGGAGCTTTATGGGCCGAGGGAGACTCCGCCGGTGATCTGGAGGAAGGCCCGGAGCCGGTGTTCAGTGACGTGTCGGACCTGGACCCGGTCTACTCCTACAGCTCCCGGTCCCGCTACCAGCACGCCAGGGAGGCCTTCTCACAAACCCACTACGCCCCCGAGGTCCAGGCTCCCCCCAGGCGCATGTTCCAGCCGCTGGGTCCAGAGCCTGTGAAACATGCAAAGGGATTCTAGAGGAGGTGCAGTCAACAACCGCTTGGCTTTATTGTTATGCAGTGGTCAGTTACTAATGGACATTTGTCTTTCAGATTTGACCTGTTGTGGGGAGAGGAAAAAATAAAACATGAATAAATTAAACCTTATCAATTTGCTTCTGATGATTAAATCAAAATGAATTGATGCATATTCAGAATATGAAATGATTCATTAAAGCACATGATGCCTACTATGTCCCACTTAAGTGACATTATTTTAGAGCTTTTTCATCAAAAACACTAAAGATGGTTCATTCTGTAATGAATGCAGCTTGGTGGAACACACACTCGTCAGTTTAAAGTTATTTCTTTCAAATATACATTGTTGGGGCTAAACTACTAATGTACTTTTGCCCAGATCGGTTAAAGCAAAGAACACTAAAGTTTGTGTGCTTGAATATTTATTTCCCGATCTCAGTGTAGAAATTTGGGACATGTTTTGTGAGCGACCAGAGTGTAGGTTTGGAAATCACTCGATATAAAAATGCTTGAGAATCTTGAACCTTCAACTTGGGACCTTCTGTGGTGGAATGATTGAGTTTAAATGTCTAACATTCCTTCTGAGAAATCTCAATTGCTCAACTTGAACGGAGCAGCAACGTGACGCCTCCATGGTGACTGTCTTGCACGGCCTTACTTCATGGCTGCTCAACTTGTCTTCCAATGTGGACTCATGTCTGAAGCTGTAGAGCACTCGACACTTAATGGGGAATCTGACTGACTGGGCTAGAAGCACATCTAGCATTGGGTGTTTTCGCACCAGTTCTGGGGAATGCAAACCTTTAGAAGGGATTTTTTTTTTTTCTGGTTGAGTTCGCACTGATGTTACGTCAGCAAAGGATGTCTGCGTTCCATGTTGTATTTATTCACTTTCTAATCAGTCCACCAAAACAAAAATAAGCAATCCAGTTGCTGAGTCACTCATATTAGATCTACAAGGCCTAATTTAAAACTTTGCGCCGACTTCCGTAAGGCAAGGACGCTGCACGGTAAAATAAATCTACAATAAACACTTTGTGGTTTTGTTTTATTGGGGCACACTGACGGTCTGCCCCACCCAGAGTCAGTTTGATATGGCGGTTGCCTCCATTGGCTCATGTGTTGGCAACCAATGTACACTTGCGTCACTCATGGTTCCTCTAGTGCTGGAAACTACCTGCCCTGGAGTAGGAGCTAAAAAAAGTCCCTCACAACGGGGTTCTAAGAAGTACGATTGTTCCTGCAGTGCAGACAGAAAAAAAAGACTTTCTCCACTGTGCCTCCTCGTTTCCCAGACAAACCAGTAAAAGCATTGTTTTTATTTTGGATGTATTTATTTTCCTCCGCTTCCTAGTTGAACGAAACAAAAAATAAAAATAGCTCTGTGCGTCCCGTGCGGCGTCACGCATTGCAACCCCCCCCACTTGAGAAAAAGTGTAAGTACTTATATTTGTAAGTACTCAGATCCCGAGTCCTGATATAACGGAGCTATGAAGTGCTACTTTACTTTGTTCCCGCAGACAAGTGTGAATGCATATGCTGATTACAATTGACGAAGCTATCATATTTTACAAGGATACTGAGCAATCCTAAATCAGCAGTTTGTATGTCCCTGATTATTATTTTCTTTACCCAATACGAACCAGATCTAATATCAAACAAATTATATAACACTAAAGATTCTATGAACCAGTTTTTCACCAACAAATAACACCACTTCCTGCAAGGAAGGAGGCAAAAAGGGCTGATGTTAACGGAACATGTGCATTGTGTACGTTTCTTCCCATCTACATGTGACATCTGCATTTATTTAACAACATTTGTTCCAAGAATCCAACACGGAACGTATCACCCCCGAGTCGACAGAAGACATGCTTTGTTTCATATGGTTGGGGTATTTGAGGGGTAAATTGCATTATTATACCCGTACTTATCTAAACAAATTAAGAACAAAACTTTTTTTAGTTTGCAATGGGAATACATGGAGAGGAGCTGGGTGGGATATTTGTTTACTTACCTGAGGACAGTCTCAAGAAAAAGAACAATGGGAACAAATGTCTTCCCCGCATCTTGGACGAGATTTGGCTTGGATTGAGATTTAGACTTTCCTTCTGCTCTAACAGTGAGATCAGTATGTTTGCAGCAGAACCAGTTTTCAACTCCTTCTGCTCGGACCGTGACAAATAATGGAAAGTGATCCTTTTGGGCTTCCAGGCAGTCTACTACCACCAACTCTCTGCTGGAAATGTGTAATACTAATACCATTGTAATCGCTATCCCAGAACTGGCATTTCCACGGGTCTGACCATTCGGTTATGTTCATTTCAGCGGGGGTTGGTATCAGGTCAGTTCCAATACTAATGGCATTTAAATGTTTATGTTCTACACAAAGCTTAAAGGTGCAGTGTGTAGAATTTAGCGGCATCTAGCGGTGAGGTTGCAACCAATTCAATACCTCTCCGTGTAGGAGAAGCTACGGAAAAACACGAAAGTCCCTCTCTGGAGCCAGTGTTTGGTTTGTCCGTTCTGGGCTACTGTAGAAACATGGCGGTGCAACATGGCGGTGCAACATGGCGGTGCAACATGGCGGCGTCCGTGGAAGGGGACCAGCTGCCCATGTAGATATAAACGGCTCAATCTAAGGTAATGAAAACACGATTCTTATTTTCATGGGATTATACACTAATTAAAACATACTTATGAATGTTATATTCCATTTCAGTCCGTTCTGCTAGATGCCACTAA
>OMKR01110180.1:0-13113 GCA_900302355.1 Cyttopsis rosea | reverse complement strand
TCTCCAATGTCTGAAGTTGATTGTGTTCGAATTAGAAGTGGGTGCGATAAGATCCCTAGGACTAGTTCGTTCAAATACGATGTGTGAAATTGGCGAGAAATCGGTCATGTGATTCAAGATGGCCGACTTCCTGTTGGTGTTAGGGTTATTGGTCCAAGAGACTTTTTGGTGCGGCTTGACATGTTGTACATGTGTAGCGAATTTGGTTTGTCTATGTCAATCTGGGGCGAGGGGCGCCATATTTTAGGGGGCGCTAGGGGGCGCTAGAGAGTCATTTGGCCACGTCCATTAATGCAAACCATTAAATATCAAATTTTTCGCCAGGTCTGGCTTGCATGCAAAATTTGGTGACTTTTGGGGCACGTTTAGGGGGGCCAAAAGGCCATCCTTTTCGGAGAAGAAAAATAAATAAATAAATAAATAAATAAATAAATATAAATTCCTACAGATCCAATAGGGCTTCGCCCGGTACGGGCTCAGGCCCTAATAAGGAATAATTCCTACAGATACAATAGGGCTTCGCCCGGTACGGGCTCAGGCCCTAATAAAAACACGTTATGGAAGGAATTATGTGTCACAATTTACAAATACATATAATGCAATAAATACAAATACAAATAAATACTACAATCTACAAATCTGTATTTAGGTTTAAATGAATCAGAAACAAATGTATTTCTAAATCCACAAATAAATAATGTATTACTTGTGTTGTGTAAACCATTTTACAAATGAATGTAACTGAGCTGAATTTCCATTTTATTTATTGTTTTGGTTGTGTGGTTTTATTTTATTTATGTTTATTTATGAATTAAATGTTCATTGCTATTTGAAATTTCATTTGCATTATTATACTATATTATCATTATATCAGTGGCAAAAAATGGTCTTGATGACAATAAGATTGCTTCTTGCAATTATTTCTGGGACAATATATCATCCAACAAAAGTAGATATCATGACATTACCCCTATACTGGCCATAGAGCCTTACGCTCACAACATGCTGGTCTTTTAGTGATTCCAAGAGTTAAAGAGAAGTCCGCAGGCTCCAGAGGATTCTCACTCCGGGCCCCAGTACTCTGGAACACCCTACCTGCGGCAATCAGAGCTGCTACTTCTGTAGGAATGTTTAAATCAAGACTCATTTTTACAGTCTTGCATTTGGCTAACCACACCCGTCCTTTTACAGATGTATCTGGTTTCAAAAGACACCGTTGCCGAATGACACGCCGCAGCAAGAATGCTGCAGCATTTCATCCTTTAGACGCTAGGGGCAGCAGAGTACTTCAATCCTGATGATGGCGGATGATGAACGGCACACACACACGAACACTATCTTTATAATAATAGTATATTTTTTTCATTTTCATAAAATAATTTTTTCTTTTTAGAATTGTTTTTAATTCTTTTGGAGGTTTGAAGTTGGCGGAGTTTAGGTTAGCGTCAACCAATGGGGTTTTGGGATTATTCTCTAGGACTGTTTCAATAATTTAACGCGCAGAAAAGTAAAGAATCCGTACCCATTTAGTTAAATGGTTAACATTACTTTCATTTTGCCCGTCACTGTCCTAACAGAACCAACAGGAACGAGGACGAGGACAAAGTGACTGTTCGCTTCCCACAAGGAAGAGGACGAGGTGGCCATCGTAGATACCAAGGATGCCATCATCAATGACCCGAGGCAGAACTGGCATCTGGCAGAGAGCCTCAGAAGACCCTAACCTAGAGGACACATTCGTCCTCCCTGTTCTGGCCCTAGCCGTAGTAGCAGCAGGATTAAGAATGGTAGAGAGTTTCACCATTCCTTTAGATGTAATGGATGATGAAGATGAAGCTAATACAACGACATTATGTCACAGTTTCTTACTCTCCAAATGTTGTTCACCTGTGTGGCCGAGAACTGATGTATTATTATGCATTACCATAGAGTGTACAGAGAATGGTCTTACAATCTCATGTGTTAGGAAAGATGCAGAATATTCCATGGTTCAGTGTAGCCCAGTAACACCAGATTATTACTATTTTTATGAGCCCCTCAGATTTACACTGTACTGCAAGAATTAGTGATGAAGGACAGGATAAAGAGTTTGAGAATAAATGGTTTAAGGAAAATTATGAATGTGAATTGTTATGATGTTTACGTTTATGATGCCCTACCGCATGTGTCATTGGCAAAATTAACAAATGTATCATGGCAATCTATAGGCCCTTCAGTTGCCAAATGTGTTAGCATAACGGATTGGCATGTGCGTCCTGATGGAAATAAATTTAGCCCAAAAATAAAGGTTTGGTGGTTTCCTTATAAATGGTGTGCGGTCAGTCCATCTCATCCCTGTTGTTAAATGACAGGGTTTTTCGTTAACTCTAATGTTGAGGAACACCCCGCGTTAAAAGGGTGCCAGAGACGCTCTGGGTCGCAAATAAATATGATGTTGGACAAATGAAGGGGCCAACTCCCCTTACAGTCACACAAAATCCTCTTACCGACTGTGTAAACCGAATATCCGTTGTGACCAGATGCTGTATTAGGAATTACTTTATTTTGAATCGCTCTTAGAAGCAGACATTGTTGTACCCTGTCCCTCATCTCCATGTAAAGACCGAGTCTTGTGGCGCTTTGTTCAAGATTTGCGTGCTGTGAAAGACGCCATTCATCACAGAGTGCCCGTTGTTCCTAATCCCACTACCATTTTGTCTCAAGTTTCGGGTGCATCAAAATGTTTTACTGTTATTGACCCAGCAAATGCTTTCTTTAGCATTCCTGATGACAAAGATTCACAATCATGGTTCGCATTCACCTTTAAAGGGAAGCGTTATTCAGGGACTTGCATGTCACAGGGCTATGTGGAGTCTTCTGTGTGTCCTCTGCTGCATTAGGAGAAAATCTAGCTTGTTTAGAATTCATTAATGGCAGCACATTAATTCAATATGTAGATGATTTATTAATCTGTTTGCCAGACAAGGAGTCATGTGTCGCCGATGCACAGGCCCTCCTAAAATACTTAGCCCAAAATGGTCACAATGTATCTAACACTAAACTCCACCTGGCACAAAAAACTGGACAAACATTTTGGATATGCCAAAAACACAGACTAAAAAACAAGTGATGGCCTTTTGAGGCTGCTTTGGTTACTATCACTCTAGGATTGTGGATTATGCGATACTTACCCAGTCATTATCAGCAGTGGCTCATGGGAAGGGCTTATCTTTGTCAGATAGAGTTGATTGGATGCCTGAGGGGTGGAAGTAAGTATTGTTGCTCTTAAACAAGCTCTTGTATCTGCTACATGTTTGGGTTTGCTGGATATGATGCTCCCTTTCACTGTAATGTGGATGAGAAAGATGGTTTCATGTCAGCTGTGTTGCTACAACCTCATGGAGATAAATTACTTCCTGTTGCATACTATTCTCAGAAACTTGGTGCTGTGGCTGGTGGGTTGCTTGCTTGAAAGTGTGCAGTGACTGCTGCATCTATGGCAGTAACCACATCGGCCTCTCTTATGGCCTACTGCCCGCTCACTGTTTTAGTATCACATGCTATAGCCTTCATCTTGCTACAGAGCAAAATGGCTCATTTCTCTCCAGCACTTCCTCGTCACTTTGAAGCGATGTATCGTTCTTAATCCAGCTACTCTACTCCCCACTGCTGACGATGGAGATCCACATGACTGCTTGGCAGCCATAGCCGGTGTGGCTTTGCCCCGCCCAAATCATGCTACTGAAGCTATTGTAAATTATGATATGGAACTCTTTGTGGATGGGTTTGCACAAAGGTCACTGGCTGGTCACCCGCTTGTGTCATACTCGGTTGTGAAATATTTTGAGACTCTGGAATCCGCGAGACTTCCGGGGCACCATTCCACCCAAGCTGCTGAATTGGTTGGGTTAACGCATGCTTGTATCCTCGCCAAAGGAAAACATGTAATTATTTACAGTCGTTATGCATTTGGTGTTGTTCATGATTTTGGTTTCTGCTGGGAAATTAATTTCTAACACTGACCTTGTAAAAAACCTTCTGGATGCCATAACCCTCCCCTCTCAAATTGCTATTTGCAAATGTGCTGCTCACAGTAATGCCTCTGAACATATCTCTAAAGAAAAAGCAGCCAAATTTTGCCGCTGTATCTGACACTGCTCATGTTCTAACAATGGTTGTCTCCCCCACATTATGAGGAGGCCACTGAGTTCCAAGAACAAGCATCTCACACTGAACTTGTGGAAAGCCAAAGGTTATTGTGACAAAGGCATTTAGCATAGTCCAAAAGGGGAAACCATATCTCTCTGCCGGCTTTTTCATTACTTTGCTCATTTGACTTATGGTAAGGACCATGTGTCTCCAACCATTTGACTGGCCTGAGGTTTCCTAAGAAAGAGCTGGAACTCAGCCTGATTCCTGGGCCCGGTGACTGGCCTGAGGTTTCCGAAGAAAGAGCTGGATCTTGGCCCGATTCCTGGGCCTGTTACGCATCCCATTGCAAGAAAGTCCCCAACCCTCCAGAGAACTGAATAAAGAGTTCAGCATGATGTCAAAGCTGTAATCCTGGCTAAATTAGTTGCGTTGGGGATTTTGCCTGTGCCAGAGGAACCAGTAGGCTTGGAAGGCGCCATTATTATGGAAGATCCTGTCAGTCCGATGCCGGTGGTAGATGTACACCAGCAGAAGTTGGGGCAAGAGCCAAGGTAAATACACCCTTTACACTACCCCGCTTTGACCCTGTCTCTACGGTCTCTCCTGGTCCTACTGGGTCAAAGGATACAGCCCGACTTAACATCCGCCTGGCACATCTTGAGCTGGAGGCCCAATCACGCAAAGAGAAAGCAGAGCATACTGTAGGTTAGACCAATACAGCTACAGATACAATCACCAAGGTTTATCACCGATTTCCGTAAGGAAAATGTGGTCACCATTCCAGATTCCTACAATCTGGAATGGTGACATATGGTTGGTTACATATGTAACAAAATTAGACCTATTCAAGGGTTATTGGCAGGTGCCACTGACAGAGCGTGTCTCAGAGATCTCAGCATTTGTGACACCAGATCATTTTCTACAGTACTCAGTTATGGCCTTTGGAATGTTGAACACTGTTTTGTACAATGTTCCAAATTGCAACGCATACCTTGAGATCTAAAAGTAAAATCCATCCAAAGTACTTTTAATCCCAGGAATATTTTTCCACAAAGTAAAAGGTTCCTTCAGCCCATTGTTGTCTGCGTTTCCAAGACCCGCGAAGATTAGACAAACTAGTCCGCACATATGAAAAAGCAATTATAAGCGAATATTTTCCCGTAAATCTCTTTTCAACAGCCTTTCTAAAAAAAACCTTCTAAAACCTTTCTAAAAAATAAAAAAACATCTCAGATCTCTGCTCAGATCTCTCTTCTCAGCTCTCTGTGCAATCCCTGTGCACCCTTGTTCTCCGTTTCTCCAAACTAAACCAATAATATCAGTGTGTTTTTTTTAAAATCATAGATGACCCGCCGCCTCTGTTCCACAGCCACTCTGTGTTCCGCAGCCTCTCTGTGTTCCATGGCACCTCCTGATTAAAAAATTAACCTCTTTAACGCCACGAACCCGCCAGCGGGTTCATTGCGCTGTCCGTCTTTGATGAACTGTCGCAAGATCAGTTTTGAAGCTAGTTCAGTATCAACAGAAACTAGCGGAGCGGGCCTACCCATAGGAGTGTAGCTCCAAAGACGGCAATCTTTTTTGACAAAAGTAAATGGGCTTGACTATATTCAAACCGGTCCACTGACCTCTCACGTCAAGATATCTGAATGAAACTGGGCTCATTACAAGAGCCTCCCTTTCACAGCCATACCAGAGGTAAACAGCTACACAGGCTAACATAGCTTCAGTGTCCTAGAGGGTGCCAGTTCTGCATGCAGTGAAAATATGTTATCTTTGCCTTTGTTTCTTTTCCCTATTTCTGCACACTGCACATTCAACACACGCATGCAGAGGGTGGAGACGACCCGAACACACACACATGCAGGGAGTGGTGATGATGAGATTTGGTCTCTGCATTTTTCCCATCCTGGCCGTCCTTCCTCCAGGGGCAGCCAGGAGCAGTGGGCAGCCCTCACTTCGTCGGCGCCCGGGGACCAATTCCAGGTGGTGGATCCATGTCGTGGTCAGGGACAGGACAGGAAAGTGTTCTGCATGTTTTTGTTTTAGTCGGGGTCCTTATGTTGGAGGAGACCCATGCGAACACGGGGAGAACGTGCAAACTCCACACAGAAAGGCCCCTGATCGGGAGATAACCCACCGGAGCACGGTGCCAACCGTGCCCCAGGCGGGAATCGAACCCAGGACCTTCTTGCTGTGAGGCAACAGTGCAAGCACTGTGCCACCGTGCCCATAATTGCTGTGCCCATTGGACACTGTAGGGGACCCGACCCCCACGGTTCGGGGGAAGGCAGGAGGACACATGAGTTTTGCTTTAATCCGCCGTGCAGTCATTTATTTACACACATAATCCAGACAGAGTGTTCTTACGAACACTTGTAACAGAGTGACATTATACATTTGTATCGGCCGGCTGCCACTTGCTCCTCCGTGACTCCGACCTCAACATTTAAGCACCAGGTCGTCCTCCGGCGACTGCAGCTCCTCCTCCCCGTGAACCTCCTGGATCCCGGGGACGTTGGCGATGTGAGTGCTGAAGCGTTCCAGGAGGCACCGGAGGAAGCCACGCTCGTCCTCCAGCTCCCGGACACGTTGCCTCAGCCGCTTGTTTCAGCGGTGCGCTTCCGCAAGCGCCCATCTCCTCTTTGTCCCCCTGCCCTCTGGTCCCTGTTCAGGCACCATTGTAGGGGACCCGACCCCCACGGGTTTGGGGGAAGGCAGGAGGACACATGAGTTTCACTTTAACCCGCCGTGTTCTCACAAACATACATATACACTTGTATCGGCTGGCCGCCACTTGCTCCTCCGTGGCTCCAACCTCGACTGCCAAACATTTTAGCACCAGGTCTGGGGAATTGGAATCACCTCAATTCCCCACACCTGGTGCTTAGCAGACAAGGGGAAGTCGGCACTGATCAGTCCTGATGCCGGCTAACTCCGCCCCCACAAGCATGCTGGGGATACGGGGGAATGGGACATCAGAGGAAAGACTGACCCACACACCCTTGGACCAAAGATCCTCAACAGGACCAGTACCAAGGTCAAAACAGAGGACCCACCAACACCTGGGGAGGTCCTGTCCAAGGGGGCTATGGATGCCCAGAGGATCCGAGGGGGGAAACTCAGCTGACCATGATCTCCAGGGGAGCTGAAAAAGAACCAGTGCTGCAGGTTCAAAGGCAAAAGGCAAAACCACACCTATGATTGCTGATACAGGAGCAGCTTACACCGTATCACCTATACACAGTGTATCACCTATGTATGCCTCTCACCTTCCCCGGTCTGGACAATTTGTCAAGACTATCGGATTCACCGGAACCACACAGCTGATCCCTACCTCAGAACCAGTTTCCCTACAGCTGCGACAACAGGAAATTCACTTACCTGTCCTCATATCTGACAACACACCAATCAACTTACTTGGACGCGATGCCATGTGTAAATTAAGATGCAGAATATTGTGCACACCTGATGGAATACAATTGGAAGAAAACGTCTATCAAATGACAGTGTGAGCTTCACGATGCCAACAAGAATCTACAGTTTTCTGGCTGAGAAACATCAACGAAGAAGTCAGAAAAGCGTTTCCCCAGTGGGAACCTTTCATTGCTGCTCAAATCCCATTATCATGCCCACCAACGCTAGGCTCCCATTGCACCCTACAATACTTCCACAAGAACAATGATGAACGCAATGCTCAGTGGCTAAAAGACCAGCATCCCTTGGTACAGCTGGACTCAGCAGCCATAATCTTAGGAAAACAGGGCGCTGCAATGATGATAGAAAACAACCCCTATCTGAACAAACAATTCAGAATAAAGCATGCCTCCCCAAACATAACATTACGAGTGAATCCAGACTATGAGTCAAAACAACTGGGTCCCATGGTGAAGGAAGCTAGGGAACAAAAATGGGACCCAACACAGTGCCCTACGGTTTGGCAAAGTCAGGACAGGAACTATATTAAAAGAATGACTTTGTTCTCTGCTCTAGCCACACCCCACATGGAAGTAGTTAGACTTCCTGCCATACATCACATGAACATGCTGGAAAAACAAGACCTGTTAGCCGATATGCTGGCCCAAGTCCCTGACCACCTATGGTCTCAACATGACACACATGTAGGCTTTGTAAAGTCAGCACAGCCAGTTGAAATAAACCTCAAATCAGACTGTAGGCCCCCGAGAGTACCACAGTATCCCATGACATCTGAAGCAGAAAAAGGGATTGACAAAACAATAGAAGGACTACTTAAGGCAGGAGTGATCACACACTACTGACAAATGTGCCCCCAGCTTCCACCCATTACACAGTAATTGATCTTTGCTCAGCTTTCTTCAGCATCCCACTAAGCTTTAAATCTCAGTATCTTTTTGCATTTACCTATGGGGACAACAGTTTACGTATAGGGTTTAAACAAGGGTTTAAACATTTACCCCACGTGTTCAATAAAGTCTTGAAGGAAGACCTGGCTGACCGGACCAGTAAGGTCTCCAGTACAGTAATACAATATGTCGATGATTTGGTTATTTACTCTGACAGCATAGCAACAATGCCATAAAGACTCCATCACCATCGTGTTGCAGGAATTGGCCAGAGGGGGACATAAGGCCTCCCAAAAGAAACTACAGTACTGCCAACCCATGACCTCAACCTTACCAGTGCCTGTTGATGAGTCTGGGGATCTAGTGGGGGGAGGATTGCAGCAGCAAAAAAACAGATATGGCATGTACAGCAGACACCATAGCCGCAACAATTCCCATTCCAAAAGACTTATGGATCACGTCAATCAGTATAGAACTTAGGGAAACAACAGCACTTATAGGACTAGGAGAACGATGGCTAGTATCCTCAAACAGAACGTGTTGCATGATAACCCAAGATGGGCAACTAAAACTTGCGGCAATATGCAGAAAAAATATATGCACAGTGCAAAATTCTCCATGGCAAAGAGGCAGAGTCCCAGGTCAGTTGCTAGAGCGAATAGGAAGTGTTGTACGACCAGTAAGCAGAATGCTCATTGAAAGAAGAAGAGGTTCTGAGATGCGGGCTCACAATGATAAGTTCTGTCTTTCCCGATCAAACGTACCATAACCTCGATGACTTTTATTTCAGCAGAACAGGGTGGCGTGTGTGCATTAATAGGTGATTATTTATGTACGTATATTCCAAACAATACCTGACGGATCGTTCACCAAGGTCAAAGACAATGCGGGTCGTGGCAAAGATTGGTTTACCTGGTTAGAGCTAAACCTCGGGAAATGGGGATCGGCCATAGCAAAAATAGGCATAGCAATCGTAGCTTGCATGATTATTATGGGATTTGTCTTTTGCTGTCGCATTCCTGTCCTCCGATCGATCATGGCCTTAAAGATGAGTGCTCAGATGGTGGTGCTGAGTAACTCTTCTGCACCTGACTTCCGGATCTGTACCCCATTCCTGACTGGGTGCGAGACATACCTTACGCTGATGAAACAGACACCTTTGCCTCTGACAACGACAATGGCACCAAGGAGTGCACATGAGCAAAAGGAAACTTAACCCCAGATACAGAAGTATGCTCAACAGTTATAATCTGTTACCTGAACTAATGAAGGATGACAAATGGACTAAGAACTGTAAAATGGGGCTCACCCCTGGAGGATTTCCTATCTCCACTTACTTTCCGCCGGGAGCCATGCTATACCAAGACCAGCCTTGCGAGTCACATGGTTCAACAGGAGTAAAGATTGTGACTCCCTTTAGTGACTCAATTGCTAAACAAATGAGCAGTTCACTGGACTATGGTCCTACGAGGCCATGGGATCGATCATCTCCCCCATGACAGACATGTACAGTGGCCTCTATATTCGGGTTAAAAAGCACAGGCTCTAACAGGCTCTAACAGCTTCTCCAGTATTGGGGACCACTTAGGCCAGGTGGTCCCCCATCCCCCTATTCTGTGGACCCAAACATACTCCCAAACATATGCACCACATGCTACAGACCTGTGGTTAAACTCCTATGTACCATCGCTACTCTGAAGGAAAGTACATACATAATCGGGATATGTCTTATAGCTGTGCCTGCGAGGCTTTACCACAGACGGTCTTACCCTTAACCGACGACGACAACAACTGAAGAGGACTTCCTGTCACCCCAGTCCGGCACTGCAGTTGCCTGGTGTTTTGTGGACCGATGAGGGTGTTGGAAGGTAAAACATGCATGCGTGTTCATGCGTGGATGCATTTACAAAAGAAGATATGTATCAAAAGAGTTCCAGTTTGTAGCCCATTTATGTTCTGCTTTTGCTTAAAAGCCTCCTATATTAAAAAGTTTATATTTGGTCATCTTTTTCTGTTTATACCACAGAAAGGATGGTTTTGCATATTTCTGCCCATCCCAAATATTGTTGCTTATATACAGTTTTTTCTGATAATCAAATATACCTGTGACTAAGTTGGTTTCACTCTTGTTGCAACACACATAGGCAAGAGGCCCCTGGAAGACTCTCTACAGGAGATATACATACCCCATGGCTTAGTGATTTTGTGAGTGATTTATGTGATTAGAGACTCATGAGTATGAGGCATTTTGCCTCAAAGGGGGGAAATTATGTAGAAGAAAGTCCTATGTATAATTATTAATCACCATATTAATCAAGTATCAAAGCATTACTTCTTGGGTATGGACATATAACTCTGTGTGACTGTAGAATTCTTGTGCAACTCAGAATGAACAATATGTTACATAATCACTTGTTTTTGCCAGAAGAATCACATGCTAACCTTTCCCCAAAAGGCAATGTCCTGCCTTGTACAAACAAAGCTATAAAGTTGTCTAAACATGAATGAATAATTGCAGGCTGGAGACAAAACTAATACAAGGGTAGCAGCTATGCACAACTGCTACCAACTGCTTATATTAGGCAGCAATGTCACCGTGACCAAGGAGGAACATAGTGGGGGGAAGAGTCAGGAGGAGTGTTTATTGAAGATGTTCACCTCCATTGCTGCGGCAACGAACCTGTCCTTTAACTGTAAATAAGACATGTTGAAAAAATAAGTTAAAATCATTTCTTTTTTTGTTAATCCGACACAAAAGGACACCAGCAGCTGATGTGGAACAAGAAGCGCTCTGCTGCCGCCGCCGCCGTTCGCATTCGGATTAGCCGCAGGAATCCAGGGGCCCTTTTCACTATTGCGCTTTTTCATTCCCTGCTGAAGCCCCCTGGCGTGCATTCTTGGAGTGGGATCAATGCTTTCTTGTGGCGGTCAGCGAGAAAAAAATTCAATTTGTCAGCTGTCCTGGCCCGGAGCCAGGAAACGTTTGACCGTGTGACCCGGGAACCCCCCCCCCATGCAGGAGCCGCGCTGGGATTCGGGGAGGGTATATAAAGACCCCTGGCGAAAACAAGGGGGCCACAGTCGGACCTCCGGAGGACACTGGTCACACTGAAAGGTAAGCCCACAGGTTACCCCATGATTCAGGGGGACTCTTTGCTCCAGAAGGAACCACGGAAGTTATTTTTTATTTTTATTTTTTATTTTTATTTTATTCTAATCGTGCTTTACAACAGAAGAAGCAAAGTTTGAGCGGTTCAGGATTTTTAGGGTCGAAAGTATCAATGTGTGATTTATGATAGTGTCATGCAGATGAGTGTCCACCTTGATGGTGGACGGTGACTTCATCAAATGTAATCAGTGCAGAACAGTCCCTTTGTTATGAGCTCACAAATAAACCGAAATCTTATCATCATCTTCAAAATAAACAGATCCTTGGATCCATAAACAGATCCATTGAGATACAACATTGACTGGTCTAGACCATTGTGTGAATGAGATTATTCAGCTCGAATATCTCAGTGATCTCAGTTAGGATAGAAAAATGGCTCGTTCTTGGTATTTCTTTGTAAGTGAAGTAAGTCCCCTTTTTTGAAAGAGAAGAGCAAACTCTCACTGTCATTATTATTAATATTATTATTATTATTATTATCTGACTCCATTACCAGATGAAGCTTTTACTGCTGCCATCCATTCAGCTGGTCATGTCCATTGTCCACGCTTTCCAGTATGAGGAGCTTGCAAAGTATGTAACCACCCATCAAGAAGAATACGTGGAGGTACAGTTGATTCGTATCATTATCATTAAGCCTTAAAAACATATATACAGTTTCTACGTATACAGTATATATATGCTGTATATACGCCTTAAAATAAAATAATATGTGTCATTCATTTATGTGTGTGTTCTCTAGGCCCTGCGGGACTGGGTGGCGGTGGAGAGCGACTCCAGCGACGTCTTGAAGAGGCCAGACCTCCATCGCATGATGGAGATGGTGGCTGAGAAGCTGCGGACGATGGGAGGAACTGTCAATCTGGTGGACATCGGTACAGAGGAGGTCAGGAAATGAAGCCGTGCCTCAATACAGATGCTACTACAAATAATATTGGCATGTGTAAGTTATATTTCAAAAGGCAATATTAACCCCCCTGCCCCCTTTTTTCTTTCGTTTTGTCTGTATAGGAAGGTCCTGTGAGCTATCATGCCAATTACAAACGCATATTTTGCATGTTACGCTCGATGGATGTTCGGTCAAGTCGATTTGAAAAAATCCTACCTTGCTTTGCTTTATTGCAGCTGTTTTAAATTCAGAAATGAATGGGGAAGAAAGGCAAGGATTCATCATTTTGTTTAGCAAATTGTTGTTCATGAGGCGTAGTTTGCGGAGCTGGTTTTGTCAGACAACTTGACTGCGACACTTCCACGCCCTTATGGGCTGGACTATTTAAACAGCCAATCCCTACCGGCTTTGCCTCGCTCGCTCCACCTCCCCTGCATCCACCTGTATTACCGTGTTTCTAGCTTATTAAGTACGACTATGTTTTCTGTACACGTCTGTAGTGATGTGAGGTAGATGAGCGGTAGAGCCTAGATGCCAAGCTCAAACGATGCAAAATGAATAAAGATCATTTAAAGGTAAATCTAAGTGTTGTGTGCTAG
>OMKR01110178.1:0-35764 GCA_900302355.1 Cyttopsis rosea | reverse complement strand
AGGCGCATGGCTACAAAATAAATTTCAAACACAGTGAAACATTTGAAAATCCCACAGGGGAATAATATTTCTTCAGAACCAGTAAAAAACAAGTTAACTAGCTAACTTAAAGTCTTATAAAGTCAGTGCCAACACAATATTTTCTTTTTCAAATAGAAAAATAGCTCATTACAAACAATGCCACACTTTGTGTCTTGTTAATAATTTAACAGAACCTACAGTAATTATTGCCTAGCGATGTAGGCAGGCAAGATCACACACCCGTCACACAAAGAATTTCCAGAAACAAAACCAGGTCACATTGATTGCTTTTTGCAGCTGAGCAAATGGACTGTTCTAAAAGCTGAAAGATGTTTCACATTTCTTCACGGTTCAAAAAAACAGGAACAAGAGGGTGAGGAGCAGGATGCTGAGGACCTGGAGGGTGAGGACCCGGAGGGTGAGGAGCAGGAGGGTGAGGAGCAGGATGCTGAGGACCCGGAGGGTGAGGACCCGGAGGGTGGGGAGGACCAGGAAGGTGAGGTCCAGGAAATTGAGGACCCAGAGGGTGAGGAGCTAATGGCGAGGAGCAGGGGGGTGAGGAGCAGGAGCGTGAGGAGCTCTCTGCTTTCAGGTGAATTTGTGGTAGACTGAAGAAAAAGAATTACATAAAATTTAAATTAACCAACAGAAGAAATAACCTATTCTTCAATTCTTAAAGCAAAACTGTTTGCTTTGCAACAAACAACATTTGCCCCCAAAAGTGAAGCTAACTTAGCCTGTGTAGCTGTTTATCTCCGGTATTGCTGTGAAGCTGAGACTCTTGTGATTCTAATGAGCCCAATTTCATTCATATATCTTGATGTGAGAGTTCAAGGGACCCATTTGAAAATAGTCAAGCCCATTTACTTTTGTCAAAAAAGATCGCCGACTTTGGAGCTGTTACACTTGCTTCCCAGCGAGTTAGCATGGCCTACACAGCTACAGATCCGTCTGCTCGTCTAGTTTCTGGTGATACCGGAAGCTAACCAGTAGCTTCCAAACTGATCTCGCTAAAGAGGTTAAGACGACTGACCTCGCATGGCTGTGTTTTGGTCGGCCACATGAATCCATGTGACCTTGATGTACAGGCTTTGGCCAGCAGAAGTGCTGCTGATGGAAATGTGAGCAGAGGTCATTCCCTGAAGGTCCACAGCAGTGACTGTCAACTTGGAGAAGCTGGGGAACCCATGGTAGGCCTCTTTCTCCTGAACAGCGATACTGGGAGAGGAGCACACCACCTGATGGAATGGAACAGTCCTTCAGAGTTATTTCAAATACGGATGCAAAAACGATTCAACTAAATGATTACTAATCGTCGGCTAATTCATGCTTTATATAAGGCTGTGTTTTGGTCAGCCACATGGATCTATCTGACCTCAATGCACAGGCTTTGGCCAGCAGAAGTGCTGCTGATGGAAATGTGAGCAGAGGTCATTCCCTGAAGGTCCACAGCAGTGATGGGGAACCCATGGTAGACCTCTTTCTCTTCAACAGCTATACTGAGAGAGGAGCACACAACCTGGTGGAATGGAACAGTCCTTCTGAGTTATTTCAAATACGGGTGCAAAGACGATTCAACTAAATGATTATCAATTGTCGGCTAATTCATGCATCATACACAGGGCTTTCCACCACGACATGGAGTAGCCAGTGGGAAAAAGTAGCCAGCTAGGAGGGTCCGAGGGCATGCCCTCCCAAAATCTTTCATACACGAGAAAAACTTTGGCCGTAAAAGCCCAAATTTGATGGCCTTTAGCACATTCAAATGCCATTATTTCATCATATACATTGATCTTAATTATTGCATATTTTAATGAGTTTGCCTACCCAATTGTAAACATGTAGTGAATTATTGTAAAGGAGAATTAGGCTTCTTGTGCGTTTTAACCCACAGTCTGTAAATAGCTAGAAATATTTAAAACCACGCCTATTCCTGACTGATCAGACCTTTCGTAATTAAGAATCATTAGACCTTATTTATTATTTATTTATTGACACCTTCACTGTAAGGTTTACCAAGACATGCCACAATGATGGTTAATGTATTGTTTTATTTTATTTTACATTATTTGGGGCATCTGACATTAGTTGGCAATATTAGTTTGCATAAAAAATACAAAAGCATTCTTGGACATTATAAGCTGTAAAATTACAGTGTTAGGCTGAGGCACAGCATACATTTTTGTCATATGACATAGGCCTGTTACTTTGACAACATTGCCTGTTTTAGTGTGTGTGTTTCCCACATGTCTGAAATATAATTGTGGTGGTAGCCAACGATTTTCCGAGTTGACTTCCAACACGCATTAAAAATTTCCAAGCCCCTGAATGCAGCATCGCTTCCTGCTTTCATCGCTTTTAACCTAGAGCCGAGAGTCTAGAGCCGTGGCCGCGTTTAGTTCTAACATGATATCGGAGAACGAGTGCACTAGTTACAGTACTCGATTGCGGATGGCAGATGATTCGCCCCCCAAAAAAACTCTTCGGATGGGTTTGGACGATTCACAAATGTCACCCAAATTGACGTGAAAAATATGCATCCCTGAATAATTCATTGATTCGTTCATTCATTAAACCCATATACGTCTGTGTGGTGTATATGGAAAATGCAGTGCTTTCAGTGGACTTTTTAATACTACTATTATATACTACTACTACTATTACTGTGCAATCGTCAAGTTGCTGCCACTGGTGTTTTCCGAAGTAGCCCGTCTGAGGATGTCTCCTGTGCAATCAATTCCAATTCTTAATGTGTTTTATCATCAATAATTTAACTTTTATTTGTCAAACACCGAAGACAACTCTCCGTCTCTACTCTGCAGGACATTACCTCTCAGCTCATGTAGGGGCGGGACTGACACAGACAGAGAGGCACGCCGCACACTATTATCATCATCATCAGGCTAGTGGTCGTAAATGTACATGCATAGCAACCTGTTAATAAAAACTATTTTATTATAATTACATTTTAATATAATAAAGTAGCCGGCTGAAATTAATATAATAAAGTAGCCGGTTGGACTTAAATGAGTAGTTGGCTATTAGCCGGCATCCGGCGCTTATGGAAGGCACAGCATACAGTATATGGCTGTGTTTTAGTCGGCCACATGGATCCATTTGACCTTAATGTACAGGCTTTGGCCAGCAGAAGTGCTGCTGATGGAAATGTGAGCAGAGGTGACTCCCTGAAGGTCCACAGCAGTGATGGGGAACCCATGGTAGGCCTCTTTCTCGTGAACAGCGATACTGAGAAAGGAGCACACAACCTGGTGGAATGGAACAGTCCTTCTGAGTTATTTCAAATACAGGTGCATCATACACAGGGCTTTCCACAACGATATGGAGTAGCCAGCCAGTGGGAAAAAGTAGCCAGCTAGGGGAGTCCGGGGGGCATGACCCCTCAAAATTGTTCATACATAAGGAAAAACTTTGGCCGTATCTGATCGCCTCTGGCACATTCTAATGCCACTATTCCAAATGTACACTGATCTTAATTATTAGGCAGCCGCCTACATCGCCTATTGGAAGAGTAGAGCCCTGGTAATCGGCTAATTCATGCATCATAGAAAAAGATTATGAGATTTGTTTGGAGACTGAGTAAACATATTAAGCAATTTCAATATGCCTTGGGTTTCGGTTCAAATAACTTGTGATGAGCATTTACTATAATTTCCTTCCTTATCACCATGTCACTGAAATCTTATGGTCTAAACTAATGGCATAGAATGATTGGATAATCGAAAAATAAGCAACAGATTTATGTAAAATAATGGTTAGCTGTGGTCCTCACCCTAAATGTGTGTTGGATACTTCAACACTGCAACAGTGTGTGTGTGTCAACATTGAGTATATGCAGGATATTATTGTGTGCACTGAGCACAGCTGACCTCCATGTTGGATAAAGCCGCCGTGGGGCCATAGACTGTGAGGTCAGCGGTGGGGTGCATGCCGGAGAGCATCAGCTCAGCTCCCCAGAGAACACACTGCCCTCCAGGGCGGCCTTCACCACCAGGTTGGTCATGGTCATGCTGAGCACATGGGTCTGCCGGTCAGTCAGGGGCCGCAATGTCAAAGAGCATGTGTAGAAGCCTAGGGAGGAGAAGGGACACAGGGAGATTATTGCAATACTGGTTATTATTCCGAGGGACAAACATTTGGTGCAAAATGGGAGCATGAAATTGAGGTCCGAAATCTTAAGGTAGGGCCACATTACATGTTCTTTCCAATCGTGAACGACATTGATGCGCACATTTAATGACTGTGCAGAACAGAATGAAAATCTGCAAATGTCACACACATAACTGCTGTCTTTGAGGAGCACAAATGTAAAAACGGAGAACAGAAGGAAGCATTTTCTTGCAAGTGCGGGAATTCTTGCGAGACAAAATATATTTTTGACACCAAAACAAACATGGATGCCATGCAGCTCGCCACTGTGGTTGTTTGTGCAGCAAACTTACAGCGCTGACATTATACAGACACTCATGAGTCTGCCACAATTCCACAAGTCGCTCCTCCATTTCAGAAGTCCACACTCGGCCACTTGCTGCTTTCTTTGGCTTCGCCATCGTGCACAATGTCATTGGTTGTTGAAGGTTCCCATTGCGATTTGAGGCTTTGACGCGCACACACCAAATGATTATGGAAAGACTAGCCCCGATAATATTAAACATGTTTGACTGAATCGTGACCTGGCAGATTGTGGTACCTAAACAGTCATGGGATTGTATAAATTGGGTATTGCTACAAAGCTGAAACTCTTGTGAATCCAAACCAAAGCCCAATTGCATTCATGTGGGATGAAATATGGCCTCATTTCAATGTGATGACAGCATTTTTTAAATTTGACCTTACTGTATAAAATGACCTATTGTGACCTCATCACAATAATCACAGCCTCATTAAACTCTAGACCCAGAATCTAGACACCAGGTAGACTTCAAGTCTAGATGTCTAGATGTCTAGGTACATTGAAGATTAGTGGGTTTTTCTGAGCCATTTTCAGAAAAAAGTGCTTGTCATCCAATCGTCAAAATTGTCAAATTCACACAAATCTCCAATTTTCAAAAGTTATTGATGCTGCATCATAGCATTACGTTTTCTAAAGTGTTTTTCAAGGTCATGAGGTCTTCAGGTGGTTTTTTGGGGGGATTTTTGACCCTTTTTCCCCATTCCCAAGTGGTCAGAAATGGCTAGAAAGTGTACCAAAGCTGTGTAATTAATCAACCCACAACTTGGTGCAGCAACTAATGACACATAATTGAGCATAGGAATCATTAGGCATGAGTGTAATGTTAATAAGTCCCTTTACACTCAAAATATTAATAATTTTATTAGGCGAAATTACAAATATTATGTGTATTACCTTTTAATTGATAGAAAAGATTGACATACAGTGTCAAGCTGCATCGCAAATGATTCCTTAGGATCTCAGCTTTCTGATGGTGTAAGGCACTTGTATATGGAACAAACTGCTGACCCACAACACCCCCCCAAACACCAACCCCTCCACTCGGAAGCCAAGAAATGGGCCTGGAGCTTAAGAGGTTAATATCAAGATTAAGAAATATTTATATACCAGCAGATGCTGTGTTAAATGTGTAGATTGCCAATGTACAAACATGCTATAAGTTATTTATGACAAAAGCAATACATTTTGCTTCATCAGTAGGAAATAAAAAGGTTTTAACAATTAACAGTTGCTGTTGCTGACTCTTGATAAGGCTTACCGGTGTTGGGGTCAAAACCGGTGCGTATGCTCAAGACTTCCTGGAATTGGTCCCCGGGCACCGACGAAGTGAGGGCTGCCCACTGCTCCTGGCTGCCCCTGGAGGAAGGACGGCCGGGATGGGATAAATGCAGAGACTGTATCTCATTGCCCTCCCACACACACTGTGTGTGTGTGTGTGTGTGTGTGTGTGTGTGTGTGTCACCCTCCGCATGCGTGTGTGGTAAATGTGTGATTAATAAATGATTCTTCATCGCTGGTGAAGCTGACGTGGCAGCTGATGGAGGTCTCTGGGTGGAGATGGGCAACAGCTTCAGTCTGAGAGGAGGAGCACGATCCTGTGAGGCAAAGCACATTGTGTTGATGAGCTGCAAAGATCTCAGGGTTCCCACTAATTTCAATAAATAATTTCCCACGACATTTTCATGACCCACAGGTATATTTATATTAAAAAGGCCCTCTCCACACACATTCTCACAATGTATTTCTGCTGATAAGACCTCTTCTCAGTAGAGAGTGGGTGTTTGATTGGCACTCTCCTATGTCAGTATTATTGTATCCATTAGATCCTTCACTGCTGACTTTTACATTTCTGACCACAAGTTGCAGCATAGCTCTGGCTTTAGATTAATTATAAAATATTCTATAATTATAAACTATAAAAGCATTGTTACACAAAAACTATTTTGTTGCAAATTCAATAATCTTCCCAGGACTACTCACTACTACTACATTACTACTCACTACACATTTTGGGCAATTTCCAGTCATATTCCATGACTGGAAGAAAAAGTTTTCCAGGATGCATGGGAGTATGTGCTTCATTGTCTCCTTATACAGCGCTCGCTGTACTGTTCGCATCGAATCAATGGTTTATTTCAGAAATGAAAATGTCATGGCATGTGACATTCTGAACACATGCCTGGGTACCATGCCATGCAAACACATGTATGGTGAAAAAAGAGAGAGCTAGTAGCTACCCTAAGTCACACTTGTGGTGGTAGCCGATGGGGGAATTAGAGCAGCAGCAAGAAACAGTAAATTAACACACTGTTCTATTTGCTTTGTTTGGAGAAAAGATCACTCTCCGATCAGTTTTTCCCCCCGTTCTGTATTTGAGGCAGGTTGTGTCAACCATACCCCCGCCATTTATTAGAGGCCCAGTTTTTATTTGACCACCGGTTTATATTTCAGGAAATATGGTAATATGTGAATATGAATTAGTGAGATAAAAAAGCTTTTAATGAATGATACATTCACTTGCTGAAAATCAGAAAGATTAACTTCTAAATGCAAGCCATATTCTGGAGTTGGAATAACCAAAAGCAAGTAGCATACAGTGACATGCTTAGCGAAAGAGACATTTAATGCTTTTAAAGCCCAAGAGTCAAATCTCCACAGCAGGATATCACATGTGCACACACAAGGGAAACAAAGATCAGTGACTCAGTGAGTGAGTTAGCAAGGAATCTAAACTTTGATTAAGAACGCAGTTATCTATTGTACTGTATAATGCCTCTTTTTAGTATTAAAATACAAGTGTATCTCACACCTTGATAAACCAACATAGGGCACAACCTCTACAGAGCAGTGAGGTGTGCAGCATAGGAACCAGAGGGGTGTGCTGTTTGCATAATTATATCTCCCAAATCTGTTTTCCATTAGTTTATTCATGACATTTACTACAAATAACTCGAACAAATACTACATTCTGATACCTCTCTGTATGTTCTCCGAATGTCCGGTATCTCGTAGTACACAGTGACTACCCCCGAGTCTCGGCCCACGGCTGCCCCCGTTTTCGGATCCAGTTGAAGGACACTACTGGCCGTGGATTTCCACGTTCCAAGAGTGCCTGCAGGGAAGAGAGTGTTACATAGTCGATTGACTCCAGTCTTCAAAAATCACATTTATACTACCACACAATATTCAGAATTCAGATAGATTTCCAAATATATGTGTTGTAAGGAAACTTGAGGAAATTAAATCAAGAAAAGAAACAAACGCAGTGTAAAGAAAGTCAAACATCATGTCTTCAGTCTCTTGTTGAATTACCAGATTAATACCAAACTATGACTACAAACTACTTCACTACTTTTTAAGTGTTTGCCTCTCATCTCTTCCTTTTACATTCAGTCAAAATGCTAGTGTAGAGTAGACTCCTTACCTTCCGGGCTAACTAATGGAGTACTGAAACAGACCACGTCTCCCACCACCAGTTTGTCAGCCTCTTCTGGATCGATGGCCTGCGTGACGGGCAGCGAGAGGTAGTCTGCCACCCCCATCTGCTCCTCATCGCGCACCGCCAGGAGGGTGAGGCCGACGTTGACGGTCCTCACCATCAGAGTGTTGTTCCTGGGGCCCATGCCCACCTGCACCAGGTCATCTCTGCACAAGAGCCCAAATACAGGTATGCAATCAGTGTTACATAGATTTTTATGTGCTAAGTGAGCGAGATACGAAGGTTGAAGGTAATATACAAAATTGTAGAATACCTTGCTATTGCAAGAACTTGTGGTGTACATTAATTTGGTCTAGTGGGCTGTTTCTGGGTGCAACGGCCAACTCCTTTAATGCCACTGTTGAGAAAACGGGGGTCAAGTGGCTCCCTTCTCACATACCAGCAGTATCCAGCTGATTCATTGACTACAGAGTCCAATCATTGTTCCCTTTGCTTCTCTGATTTGGTTACTTTCCCCCTAAAATTGTCTGTTGGCACCTGGTGAACAAGGTATTGTAATAAAATCACTTTATTGGGCAGCCAAGATTGGGGAAGACCATCAACAGAAGTACACCCCCCTCCCCTGGGCAGTCTTCTATTAAATTAGATCACTGGAAACAACTCCACCTGAAAAGGGGGGAGAAGGAACAGCCTAGTAAATGAATGCAGAGAACTGAAAGCACCTGCTGTCGCTAAACCCTACTGTGACCTCCACTAGTGTGGTTACATCACAAACATGTAGATATTCACTATAGCTGAATGGAATAGATACTTTTTAAGGGACAACAGAAGTGGCTAGGTTTAAAAGCTTACTTTATATGCAAGCAGTCTTAATGTGAAAAACACTAAAAACAAAACTGAAAAAATGGATTGCAATCACGGTTGCATTAAATAGGCAGTATAGACAGAGAAAGATCTTCTGTGATTGAGTCTTCAAAACAATAAATAAAGCTATTTGGCCAAACTTTGTGACTTTCTCTCTAACGTTGCAGGTAAAAGTTAAGACAGTGCCTCTTCGATGAAGTACATTATCTTCAGCATTAGCATTGACAGTTTTTAACAGCTTTCTAAACCAGTCTCACGCTGGAGATGGGGAACATCCAATATAGTAAGTTACCATCTCCTTTCTCAGAACTAACCTTTTCATATATGTGACAATATTGCGTCCTACGGAAAGTGAAGCAGACGATTTGATTTGATGAGCAAGTTAAGTGTATTGTTGAGTGAATGGACAAGAAGGTTTGGTGTGCTCCTCATACACAGCATTGTGGGTGGGTCAGGGTAGAAGTGAAATCAACAAGGAAATCATATTTGCAGTGGAAATATTGTGCTGTTAAAAATGTATTCAACAATTTTGCCTCGAGCAAGGTTTCAGCTACCGCACTCATGCAGCGGTAGCTTTAATAATCACCACAGTCTCGGAACATATGAGACATACTGGTTTGGAACTGTCTGTGGGAAGAATGAACATGTACAGTACAGTCTGTCCATTCTTGATTAAAAGTTCTGTTTTCGCTGGAAATATTGTGCTGTTAAAAATGTATTCAACAATTTTGCCAATATTGAGATATTTACTTTTTTTATACTGTGCATTAAAAGAATATTGCTCATATATTAAAACTGAATCAATTGGCCCTTATCGTTGACTTTGTGTATTGACGTGATGTAAGCAAAAGAAATTGAATATAAACGTTATAAACAAAATATATATATATATAATGTCCCTGCTTTCAATTATCTGACAGTAGAACATCACATCAGGTTCCAGCCTTTGCAAAAGACTCCTAATAGACTGGCTGTGTCAGTGATTCCAGGGCCGAGGAGTGAATAACATTTTCTGTTCTACTGGTAGAGGCGTCATAGTTTTGGTGGTCTCATTACTTGTACAGCAGAGTTGGTAAGGTTGGCCAAACAAAGCACTCAAGTGAGGTCTTGGTATGAATATATATAGCCAAGAATAGCACACATAATAGCTTTGCAACCTTGATGCCCCAATCAACCTGCAAATATAAAAAGAGCATACCATCTCCTGACACTTAGCCAGCATACTGTCTTTCTAAACGGCAGTATTTGTCACGGTTCGGTCTTGTGTGTTCTGTCTTAATTCCTTGTTGCTCATCGTTTTCCCTCTTGTCTTGCAGTTTATCTTTGGCCCTGTGGATGTCTCCCTCCTGTCTCCCTGGTTCCTGTCTCGTCCAGCTGTTGTCTATTTGTAATCACCCCCCCATGTGTATTTATTCCCTTCCATCAGTGTGTCCTGTTGCTAGTTCGTCTTACCTCTATGTTTGATGTTATACAGCTTCTTCAGTAAAGATTATTTCAGTTTACCTGAGCTTGCCTTGTCTCCGTGCCTGCATCTGGGTTCCACCACCTTATCTCTAGTTGACTCACGACAGTACAAACTAGCCAGAAATGGACCCAGCAGACACAGACTGACTCCTGCAGAGCGTTCCTAGCTCAGTGCTCCCTGGTTTTTGAGCTCCAGCCCTCTTCCTTTCCAACGGACTGCTCCCGTATTGCCTACCTCATCACTCTGCTGGTGGGCAGAGCACGCACCTGGGCCATCCCTGTGTGGGAGCAGCTGTCGTCCGTCAGCTCCACCTACTCCCGGTTCGTGCTGGAGTTCCAGAGAGTATTTGACCACCCGGTTCGGGGCAGAGAAGCAGCGCAACGGGTGGAGTATGCCCACAACACTCTGCCTTCGCCAGCCACCGAACTCTCGCCGTTCGAGTGCACTCTTGGGTACTAACTCCCGCTGTTTCCAGAGCGGGAAGTGGCAGTTCCCTCCACAGGAGTTCGTCCGGCGCCGAACCTGGAGGAAGGCTCGGGTCACGCTCCTCCGGACCACCGACGGGTATCGGCGTTAAGCCAATCGGCACCGCAACCCGCTCCCAATTACAGCCCGGGCCAAAGAGTTTAGCTATCAACCAGGGATCTTCCCCTCTGCCAAAGCATTGTCAAGGAGAGTCTAGGGTTCAGTTAGCCGGTTCTCGTTCTCGCTCTCGCTCTCTCGCTCCTAAAAGTGTTTGAGTGAAAACAAGTCTCTCCTCCCTTCAGCTGCAGAGGCTGATGTTTCTCTCAGTGGAAGGCCCCCCACTGGATAAGTTTAACTGCAGTGCACAAGTGGTGGACCACCTGCCAAAGACATTGTTGGCCAGGGTTCAACCCCTGGGTGTTTAGGGAGGGGTTGGAGGAGCTTGTCGAAAATTACATTATTAGTTACAATCATCCCAGCCATGTAATTGTTACCTTAATTGTATGTTCTGTATGTTAACAAATGACAATAATTGTCCAAATCCCTGTTGGTTTTATTTTTTTAATAGGCCTACATTTTCCATTTCAGACAAGGACGTTTGTCTGTCGGGTGGGCAAGTAAAATATCTCTGGCAAGTGGCTGAAAAAGCTTAACGTCAAGCCCTGAATTTAATGTATAACGTAACAGGACTTTTTGTTGTGAGGTACCTGTTGGTATGGAAAGTCAGGAGAGAGTTGGAGCTGTGAAGGGCCTCTCCAGTATTGGAGTGGAAATGGACGGTGAAGGTGACCACCATGCCCAGAGGAATGGCTGACAGGGTCTCTCTGTTTGACGTGTAAAGAGCCGGGCTGGTACTGAAACGCACGTACGACACAGGGACCACCTGGGAAATCAAGGGCAGAGCCACTGTTGTACTCAACATATCCAAGGTCAACGTCGCCTGTCATTACAAGGGTCACTGCCATTGTTAACAAAACAGTGACTAGATGTCCACCCCACTGAGCATTAGCCTGGGCAGGGCACTGAAGTCTATTTTAATAATAGACTGAGATGGATTAAGCTGTATTAATAAAAATAATATTTCTCCTGTAGGCTCATGGAGCTGACCTTCACAGCAATGATAAGGGTCTGATTGACACCGAAGGTCTTCTGAAAGGTGACGAGCAGGGAGGAGGAGCCAGTGAGCGAGCCGGAGGACAGCGTGCCCTTATCATCCACTTGAGCAATAACAGCCTGGTCGGGGAATTCAAACATCCGATAGGAGAGTGGTCCCACACCATCCTTGTTGAGATGTCATGCATGTCATTTATATTCATTAAAATGAGACTATATCCAATGATTACCAACATGCTTTATGACAGTGGTTCACAAAGTGAGGTCCCGGGACCCCCTGGGATCGTCAAGAGGTCCCAAACAAAATTATTACATCATTATTTCAATTACAAGATGTGTTTCGCTGTTATCTTTGTAACTACTGTAGAGACAGGTATGGAGTTGTGGACTAAATCATATCCAACAATAGAAATCTTCTCAGTTTGGGGTCCCTGAGATGATGTGGTCCATTGCCTAATGTGATGTGTTTTAATTTGAGGGTCCTTGATATGAAAAAAGTTGAGAATCATCGCATCACCATATCTTCACAGGTGTGTTAAAACCAAAACATCAAAGGCTAATTAATCCCCCTAACAATTAGGGTTTGCACTCTTCTCTTTGATCAAGGTTGACGACAAGCTGCACATGCTTAATCCAGAAGTGAAGGCTGAGGAGATACTCTAGGCGCCAAACTCAATCCTCAAACTTCAAACTAACCAGTGAGTACCAAATGTCAGATCTGTGACATCCCACTACAAGCCGTATTTTAAATGGATCTCTCCTCTTAAGAGACATGTCATAGTCTAATGCACTTCGAAGTCAGATGAGTTCAACTCTGACTTATCTCCACCATTATCACTTGAGATAGCTAAAATTCAGATCTTCGCTGCCTCTGAGGTTTCGAGCACCAGGGGTCAGAGTGACGAGAAGAGAGGAAGAGTGACAAGCAGGGATCCACGTCTTTGTCGTGGACCAGTGGAAGACAAGGCCAGGGAAAGCATTGCCAAAGGAGAAGGGTATCTGACTGTTGATCAGACCCATTACATAAACAGGCATCTAGGAAAGGAAACAACACCAATGGGTATCACATTTCCCATATGCTGCAAGAAATGCTAGAATGGCATCTTGCAACGAATACAGGGTCTTTGCATGTATCAGTTACATTTAATACCCTTTATGACGTTTTTAAGACAAATTTGAGTTTTAAGTTTCCTTTTCACAGCAAGATAAGTGATTAAGAAGAATGATTTATTAATCACACATTTTACCACACACATGCGGAGGGTGACACACACGCCATCCTGGCCGTCCTTCCTCCAGGGGCAGCCAGGAGCAGTGGGCAGCCCTCACTTTGTCAGTGCCTGGGGACCAATTCCAGGTGGTGGGTCCATGCCGTGGTCAGGGACAGGACAGGAAGTGTTCTGCACGTTTTTAGTCAGGGTCCTTATGTTGGAGGAGACCCATGCAAACACGGGGAGAACGTGCAAACTCCACACAGAAAGGCCCCTGATTGGGTGATAACCCGCCGCCAATTAGATGTATTCGTGGAAATTAATCTAACCAATCGATTTTCCACAGAACTATTGACAGGTAAGTACACAGATTGTCTTGGATTCATCTATAAAAGGCATGTATAAATTGAGTTGGGTTAATCTAGAAAAGGCATGAACTTTGCCACCATACAATAGGTTCAGCATTAGACTTAGACATCACAAATGTTGACTGATGCAGAAGAACTAGAATATAGAAATATTTTAAGAACCACCAGATACTCTGGAATATTCAATATTTCCACCTCATTTCACCACACAGTAACGGTACCTGGGTCCCAGTCTTCATTCTTGTGATGGCGTCTCGGATTTGAATGGCTTTTAACTTTACAACTTCAACTAGATCCTGAAAAAGGGAAAACAGTTTTCTCATTTGTAAAAACTATGACGTAAGTGATCAAACATATTTTTACAGAGATGGGAATAGTTTTACCTGAGATACAACCAGTACCCCAGTCTCAGCATTGGCAGCTTGAACCAGTCCAGTCACAGTGGCGTTTCCGATGGCGATACCATTAACTTGACCTATGCTGCTGACAGAGGCAATCTCCTCATTGGCCATAGACAATATGATGTTGGACTGAGGCTGTGACCCACCCTCAGATGTGATCTATGGAATAATCAGTGGAATAAAAACATGAAATAAAAGCAATAACAGCGAGACAATAAAATGGCTAAGCATTTGCCTTTGGTGATTTGATGGTTTTATTCACGGATTCATTTATTTACACGGAGGTGTGGCTATGTGAGAAGATCAAAGCCAGAATCTTTTAGAGTAAACAAACATGGCGGAGGACGGGCTAGAATTAGCGATGCTATTTTGTGCACTATTCTTTTACAGAAAATACAAAAGGAAAAAAAAAACATGAACATTGAACATGTTTAACATTTGCGATTTGTGAGCAGCCAGGACGGACGTCTGAGCAGATCAGGGACGTAAAGAACACTCGTAACATACCTCACACCACAGGATAATCTGGCACTGATAATATTTATAACCATCAAAAAGTCGTCACTTTGATCACGATTGTCGGAATGGGGGAATCTGGGCCAAAATCGGCTTTATTATATTGTAGTGTATACCCCACATTAGGGAGAAGGGCCAGAGATCAGCAGTTGCATAACAAAGGCAGGACAGCGCTCCAACATGTACCTGCATCATTGATCCAATTAACAAAGTAATTTTCCTCTGGATGAGTTTGAATGGTGGAAACACCTGGAAAGTGGATTTAAAAAGAAAAGAAGCTGCTCAATCATATATGACAAAGTAATCAGACTCCTCAGTCAGTATGTAGGACAACAATTTAAAATCTCATGAAAACTTTATACCTCCATTTGCTGAGGGGCAGACGCTATTTTCTTTCCATTTTTGTCCACCACAACAGCAGAAACAGTAGTCTGGCCAATAGAGAGACCCTTGACTAGGAAAACGGCAGTATCTCTTTCTGACAGCTCGGCTAATGCCCTGAAGATGAGAAAGACGTGCTCGTGAAATTTATGAGAAACCTTTGATAATTAGATGTCCTCTGTGTTAAGGAGGCTTCTCACAACTTACTGCAGAGTTATAATTCCAGAGGCTGCTTTGAGTTTTAGATTCATGAAGTTGAAATATTTTGCAAGGAATGGCTTCTTGTTATCATCCAGGACTCGCACGTGAGCCTTCACAGATTTTCCAATCTCCACCTGAAATGCGAAGGAAAAATGGCCATCAGGGAAATAAGAATCAGTTGTCACCACAAGGAGTCACAACAAGCGTGATACCTACAGTTTGGATCTAAGCTTGAAGTACAACTGAGAAGATTTTGCATGTAAATCCTGTGCATAACATCTGAGTTTTTCCTGCATAGAAAATGATTTGGTGGAAGTGAATTCAGAGCCACCAATAAGAAATCAGGACAGCCATGAAAAAGATTCCAATCCTCTGAATGCATTTTACAGTTAATTTGGATTAATGGCTGCAATACGTTGTTTTGGCCAGTAGATGGCGCTCTAACCTCTACAAGTCATACCAGCAAGTAGGCTGAATCCTCTTTGTTAAAACATAGCATGCCATGGTTAAAGCTTTTACCTTTTTAGAAGTTAAGTGTTTGGAGCTCCCATTCATACCACCAAACAGCTGAGCACATTGTTTACAGAGGGTAGTATTGATAGTAGATTGTGGATTTACCATCTTTACTCAATGGATAAACTGACTACGATTTATATATCCAACAGTATTTTATACAGAACGGAATATAATATTAGGCTACAACAATAATTCCAATAAAATTGTACTGGCCTAATATTGTTAGCCTACACTAATTAGTCTGTAGTAGCTTTATCCATTGTACTAGCCTGGTATGCAATTGTCTTTGACACTTGCTATAATTAGAAAGAAAACACTGTATGTAATCCAATAGATGCTGAACAATGTTTACAGAGAGATTTATCATGAAGAGAGTTGAACAATAAAAAATAAAAAACATGTGCATTCTCCCTCACACATAATAATTAATCCCAATTAAATAATATAGAAGGTTGTTACTGGTTGATTGATGTCACAGTTAATAAATTCTATGTTCAATATTGATTCAATAGGTGACAACTCTGTTGTGCAACCGATTGAAGGAGGACCACTTGGATGTCTGTTGCAGAGTGGCAATTGATGTTCCAGACCAGGATAATGTTGACTACCACGGCCTGGTCAAGAACTTGGACATGCAGCACACAAAAAACAAATAGTGAAATGTTCCCAGTCAGGCTGCAATATATGCAACCAATGATGCGTATTAATGGTGAATTAGGTCCTCTCCAGATTCAATAAATATTATGTTGAATCAGCATCTGAGACAGTAAAACTTTTGTCGCCTCAATCTCTTTTTTGTGTGCGTATCCATGTTCAAAATGCAATGACTGACAGGTTGTCGCAGCAATGAGGCCACTCGATTATCTTAGATTGAACAACATTAGCACATAGAGCTAAGATGGATGAGGTCAGGTTGGGTGGGAGGGAAACACCAGAGCCAAGAACGTGAGTCGTTATTGATTTGGACAAACCACTGGTCAGGATTTTAAAAAACCCTACTGATACTTAACCTCTTAAGGTCCAGGCCCATTTTTTGGCTTCCGAGTGAGGTGGAGGGGTTGGTGTGGGTCAGCAGTTAGAGAGTGCCTTACACCTTCAGAAAGCTGAGATCCTAAGGAATCATTTGAGATGCAGCTTGACACTGTATGTCAATTTTTTCTATCAATTAAAAGGTAAAACATTATATTTGTAATTGCGTCTGATAAAATTAATATTTTGAGTGTAAAGGGACTTTAAACATTATACTCATGCCTAATGATGGTCATTCCCATGCTCAATTATGTGTGATTGGTTACTGCACCAAGTTGTGGGTTGATACCATTAATTATACAGCTTTGGTACACTTTCTAGTCATTTTTGACCACTTTGGAATGGGGAAAAAGGGTAAAAAATCCCCCAAAAAGGCCAACTGAAGACCTTGTGACCTTGAAAAACACTTTAGAAAAATTAATGCTGTGATGCAGCGTCAATAAGTTTAGAAAATTGGAGATTTGTGTGAATTTGACAATTTTGACGATTGGATTACAAACGGCTCAGAGAAACCCACTAATCTTCAATGTATCTGGACATCTCATACATTTTCAGAACGGTCTGGGTATCGTGTGTAGATTCTGGGTCTAGAGTTTCATGAGGCTGTGATTATCCAAGAGGTCACAATAGATAATTTTATACAGCAAGAACAAATTACTTTTTTACTGAGGCATTATTTCATCCCACATGCTCTGCAATTGGGCTCTTTGGATCCACAAGAGTCTTGGCTTTGTAGCAATACCCAATTTATACAATTCCATGACTATTTAGGTACCACAGTGTGCAGAAATAGGGAAAGAAAAAAAAGGCGAACATAACATTTTCACTGCATATGCAGAATCGGCACTCTTTAGGACCCTGAAGCTAACTTAGCCTGTGTAGCTGTTTAGCTCCGGTATTGCTGTGAAGCAGAGGCTCTTATGGTTCTAATGAGCCCAATTTCATTCAGATATCTTGATGTGAGAGGTCAAGAAACCTGTTTGAAAATAGTAAAGCCTATTTACTGTTGTCAAAAAAGATTGCCGACTTTGGAGCTATGTTACACCTGCTTCCCAGCGAGTTAGCTGGAGGATCGCTTTCCTTTAATATGAAAAGAAAAGCTTTTGAGAGGCCTAAATCTGCCTAAGGAACAAGCTTCTATTCAGGCAATGGGACACCAACCTTATCAACCACCCGAATGTAAACCTCCAGGATGTCGGAGACATGCACTTTGGCCTCAGCAGGAGCAGGGAAGGCCAGGCAGAGGTCATGGACCATCACCTTCACCACGCCTGGACGGAGTGGAACAACCTGAGCACATATACACGGCACATCGATTAAATAAAATTTTTTCACACTGATCTAGATTCTTTACATTCCTAGACATTATTAATTAATTCATTATTTATTACGATTTTATGATATTTATCATAACCTTATTGACTTGTTAACCTAATTTCTAGAGCAACTTTTCTTGAGAACTCAATAGTAGTCTAGAAGGTGTACCTGGGCTGTTCCCTCTGCTTCTTGGAACACCACCTCTGCTATCCCTCGAACGCTGGTATTGACGAAGAAGTGGCCTGAGCCCTCTCGTAGGGCCAGATCAGCCTGCAGGACAAAGCACATTAGAGCCTCAAAGACAACACAATGAAATTATTCCACACAGGTCACTCAAACCAACCACAAGTCAGTAAATAGACGCTAGCTCTTGATAATAATAATCCACTTGTGACATCAAGGGGATTTCTGTTCCAACAAAAACTTTATAATCCTCTTACACGGGTCACTAACTGCTATTTTACCCCCACACCTGATCCACATCGATCCTACATAACACAATGTTTGAATAGAGGGGTCACAAGACAAAGCAAATGCTAAGCAGGAGATGTAATCTTTAATGTCTTATAGCAGCAAAATTGTCCTGTGTTGTTTCAAAACCAAATTCCAGTGAGGTTAAAAAAAGTACAGACAAGTTCAAAAATAATCATGAACTGTTGTGATGTCAAATCTGTTTCTTACCCGCACATCTGGGTGGTTGTATATTGTGACTGTATCAGGGGTAACCGTTACATCTTCGACCAACAGAAGCTCCAACGTGGCTGAGACAGGTGTGAAGGGGTCATACTGTTGTGAAGGAAATATAATAGTACATTTCAATGGTTACAGATGTACATGTTATGCAAACAAACAATGCAGTTATTGCAGAATTGTTCAAGAGAAACAGGCTTTGGAATTCAAATCTTGTGAAGTGATAAAACCCAATTACAGCCAACTGCTGCCGCTAATGCTATTTAAGCCAGCGCAAAGAGGTTTACCGAGCCAATGACACCTTGAACAAAGTTATGTTGAAAAACGTATACTGCTCAAAGTGAAAGCAGATCATCGCAGCACAGCTATATATGGATCATAGTGGGAGGAGAAAATATTTACTCACAAAAACCGCTACCAATGTTACAGCCAAGTCAGGGTAGTAGAGATAATTAATGCTTTTTACAAATGTTATCATTTATGAGGATTACCATATTGTCCAATAAAGTTATTACAAATTTCTCGATATAACTCTATATGACACAGCAGGCTATTGGTGAAAGTAGAAAAGCATATATTCCTGATTATGTTCAAAACCAATAACTTTGGGGTCTTCTCTTTTGCTCTTACCAGACTGAGAACCTTAGCAGCTTCTAGATGTGGAAGCTGGTAAGTCAGAGCCGTAACCGTGATGGCACTAATCCCAGTTTGATGATGGACAAGAACTGTCTGACGACCTGCCAAAGTACATAAAGAGGAAATCATTAAACAACGAATGTAAGGGACAGACTGGGAATGAACTAAGGCTAGATCAGGTGCCAAGTACCCAACATCCACCACATCCAGACCTTGCCTGAACTTTGTGTCCTGCATTGTTCCTATTGAATCATCCAAGCTAATGTCAAACTGTCAAATCATCAAATTACAACTGCTGTCGGTCAGAGAACAACTTCTGAACAATCTCACTACTCAACAATACAGTAAATAAAAGATAAAAATGTACAACTGATATTTTACCATGGAGTTTCCTTTGTTTGTTGGCCTCTTCATACAGCTCCAACTCCATGGGCATGTTGGGTTCAATGCTCGCCAGAGACACTTTGGTAGATTCCCACTCTATACTTAGGGAGCTGAAGTTGTCAAATTTTCTGCCTTGACTGTCGAAAGCAGCCAAATCCAAAACTGGGTTCCGGTAATTTGAGACAGGTACCTAGAGAGGAATAATGTCAATATGAAATTGTTTCATCAGGTATGTACTTTGCACAAGTGACATAGCCTTAAGGGGCTTTCACATAGGATGCCATGTGTGCTGCTGCGCTCTAAAGTCCATTGTTGTGTATTGCTTGCGCTGAGCAAAGCACAGGCGCAGCGGTGCGTGGAGCTGGGCACCCTAAGTTGAACTTGGTTGAACTTTTGCGCGGTGCAGTGCGCTGTGACAAAATCCCGCTGGGCCAATAGAAACAAGAAGTGAAGCAGACAGGAAGTTTCTGTCCAATATGGAGCAGAAAGTGATTTGAACGGTGTCTGAATTCCCCAAGATCTACACCCCTTCCTTACGGATTTATTGGGACCTTGGAAGGAAATCCTCGTCATGGAAACAGGTTTCCTACCAAGTTGGCAAACCAGGGGTGTTTAAATGCAGTGGAGATTAGCAATATATTGGACAGTATACAGTTCAGTCAGCAGCCGTATCTCCAAAGATTAACACAATAAAAATATCAAAGTTAAAGTTGAACATAAAGCTAATTAGCTGTACATGGCAGGCAACGTTTGCTGATCCTTGTTAGGAGACACATACCACTTGTTTGTTCTGCATTAATGGGCAGGTCAGGTCGAGCTGTGGGTCAGTGTACACCGGGACCAAGGTGAGGCGAGACGGAGGAGCACACACAAACGTGACCACTGCTGGCTCCACAGCCGGATAGGGATTGGTCAGACTGGGCCTGTTCCCCACGGTCACCTCCAATAACTTAAAAAGAGCATAAAAACCAACTTAAATACCAAGGGAAATTTACAGCTAGAAATATGAAGAGGAATTTGTGCCATATTCAAATTCAATCATTTCAGCAGATCTATATCGACATGGAATGAACACGACTTTTAAGGTGCAGTGTGTAGAATTTAGCGGCCACTAGCAGTGAGGTTGCAAATTGCAACCAATTGAATTCCCTCTGTGTCTGTCGTGGTGCAACGTGGCGGCGTCCGTGGAAGGGGCTCCAGCCCCCATGGAGATATAAACGGCTAATTCTAAGTTACCGAAAACACAATTCTTATTTTCATGGGTTTATAACAATGGTTAAAACATACTTATTAATATTATATACCATATTCCATTTCTGCCAAGTCTGTTCCGCAAAATGCCACCAATTCTACACACTGCACCTGAAGCAAACAACTCCATAGTAGTGACATGCCGAAAAAGTGCCCAAATGAAAAGCAAATCCTTTGTTGGATCAATGAAAACACAATATTGTGAAAATCAATGACTGTGGATTTGTTTTTCTATAACGTTCAGAGCCAGAATTGCTTATAGCTCAGATTGACTCAGCTACACTGCATTAGACAATGATTGTATTTCATTTTAGCATCATTGCTGCATTGTTTCCATTGAAGTGCACTGAAGACTAACGGCATTTGGAGAAATGCAACAAGCATAGATGTCTTTTGTTTTTGTCATGTTTAAAGCACCACACAGCAGAATGCTATATACCCGAGTGGATTACATTGAATGAATAACAATCGTGCATGTATGATTCCATTATAAAATCGTGTTCTTATGATCACCCAATGAAAATGTATCATTAAAAGATTGTTACGTCACAAAACAAAGCACCTCACCCAATCTGACAGCACTGAGAAAGGTATAAAATCACAACAATTTTAACCTGGTTAAGAAAACCAATTACACAAGTTATAATATGAAAAATACACAAATTCACAGAAGATTATTATTCCCAGGTATGGGAAGACTGTTTTGTCTTTAAAACCTGGATCTCACCTGTTCTCCCAGGGTCCTGCATGTAGCTCTGACCGAGTGCTGGTTGTAGCTGTGGGATGGAGGGCCAGTCAAAGCCAGGCTCACACTGTGCTCATCCTCAGCTTTCAGGTTCCGGAAGAAATTTGAGGGCTCTAGCAGCCATGGCTTTGGCCCTCCCTCAAAAAGCATTTCTTTAGATGAGCCCAGAGTCACCAAGGCCACAGAGACGGGGTCAACAGCCTGCCGAAAACAACACATTTTAACAGTGAATAACAGAGGATTTAAGGTAACCTTAAGTTTGAATATGTTAGCAAAACTGGGCCATTCTATAGCTGCCAGAGCAAAACGAGTGAAAAATATATATAATATGATGCATTATTAAAAAGTATTTTGTTACCCTACCTGACCAAAATAAGACCATTCCTAAAAAGGGTTGGAGCAAACAGTCTAATTTTCCACTAACTCTGATGTAATGAGTAAAAGATAAAAGTGAAGTCATTTCTCACCATGATGTACTCCTTAGTTTTTATCATTTAACAAGAAACGACAAGTCAAGTTATTTACTGCGCCATTCTAGAGCCAAAGCAGAGGAAACAAATGAAGGTTGTGGGCGCTTGATGCATATTGAAATACATTCATTCAACCTGCATACAACAAGAAGAGAATTTGAGACTAGCTGATCTTGCACTTTTGTCGTAACTATAGGGAGAGCCTGTGTGTATATCATCATATGAGAAAGGCTAATTGCTGCTCTGAGACAAATTGAAAGTACAAAATATATAAAGATAACAGCAGACTGAATATTTAGAACAATTAAACCCTGTGCCGCCCCTCATTGATAAAGTTAATGCCAAGGTATCCAATTCCCTGTGAACAATTTGCAGATTGAAATATCATCAGAAAGCTCTGAGAGTAATGCAAATAACTAAAATTATAGCAATAAAGTGCCTTAAAGAAGTGAACTTAATACTGTAGTAGACAAACAAATTGGTGTACAGTGGAGAACAAAAGCATTACATATTCCGTTTACACCAGGGCGTATTATCAGTTATGGGTGATTGGATTGTAATCAGCCACTAAAGACACAAAAACATAAGATCTCAAAAAGGAGTGAAAACTGATAGTATTCAATGTATCACGGATTTGAGATGCACAAGTGAATAAAGTGTAAATGAGTGAAAATTTTACAAACAAAGACCCAAATTCTAGAGGAGAATTGTAATTTCCAGTGTATGAATATGCAGCCATTATTGAGCTTTTCATAATTATCTGTTTTAATTGATCGAAAATGGTATGAAGTGATGTAAGGATAGTCTGTGTGAGACGAGTGAGAGCCAGCAAGAGTGGCAAGATCTGCCTCTCAAACATGTATATTCTAATATTTCAAATATCTGATATTTGACAATATTCAGAACCTTTTGGCTTTCGATAACTGTTTGTGGAAGAAAGTGAAGGCAGTTTACAGGTGCCAAGGAACCAGGCAAGAGATTTAGATATAGCATTTTAGTGACAAGAATCACAATATGATTAAAGGTTATCCGTATACCATCTGGACACATGTCTGCTATACAGTAATGCCAGGTATAAAAAGGGCCATGTACTCACTCTGAGAGGCAGATAGGCAGCGATGGTGATCTTGGCACTAAGATGAACGTTGCCATGGGTGTAGCTGACGGTGAGGACGGTATACCCAGGAGACAAGGCCTTGGCCCGCACACCACTGCAGTGGTCCTGGCCTGGAGCCAACCTCCCTGCAATGAGGGGGACAGAAACCAAGTGAAACAGGTCAACAGAGGGAGGGATAACTCAAGCCAGAGAATGTGATTTTCAATAGATCAATTAGATGAATAAATTGAGAATCATAAAATGTTCTCATGCATTCGTAATGACATAATAACCTTTATTCGTATAGCACCTTTGATAAACATTGTGCCACAGATATGTTAATAGAAGGCAATTAAATAGTAATAATATAAAAAAGCAAATAAGCAGAATGCATTTGATAAAGTAATTTGGGTCATCATTTAGACCTTGAAGGATCACAATAATTCCTCCAAGCGTCTCCCAAATAATTTTCTCAAATACTATTAAATAATTCTCAAAATAATTGTAAGGATGTAAGGTCCACACATTTTGAGGAAAGCCCTTTTGTATCTTTTTTGTTTTAGAGATAGTTTTGATCCAAAGTAGACAAATGGACAAAGAAACCATGCCCTTTAATGGCAGACAAATTGCTTTATATGAAGACATTGTGGCGTTATTATCATCAGCAGTATTTTCCATCTTGGGCATCTGAATTTGACCAATTTGGATCAGTGGGACTCACCCCCCAGAAGCTGAAAAACACCCTGGTTATCCTCCTGCACCTGCAGGTCGAAGTGGGAGCAGTCGCTCAGCATGACCCTCTCCCCCACCGCCTCACCATCCTCAGCCAGAAGCCCAAAAATCCTGAGGGGCAGCTCCAGCACCTGGCCGACCCTGCTCTCCACTGGACACGGAGTGAAATCCATCGCCACAGGTTCCACAACATACACCTTAAGGAGTAAAAGGGGACAAAGAAGCGCAGAGAGAAGAACATGTTAAATATGCCATGACAGTCAGTAAAATAATTATTTCATCATTTGATGATCAGGCTTACCTTCATCAGGCCGTAGTGCAGAGGGTTGCGTACGTCATGAGCGTACACCATACTGACGCCAATGTCACTGACTGTTCTCATCACTCCTTTCACCGTCACTGTGGCTACGGCCATGTTGTTGGAGGACCAGCTGAAATTGCCACTCCCTCCGGCCGCCTGTTGCAAACAGCAAATATCAGTGGCTGCATGTAGTTCGAAAAAATGTAGCATGTACCAGCTAAAGTCTTCTGCATGTAAATGCATATATGCATTCATATTGACCACCACTATTATGTACAAGAGGTCATCACTTAATATAACTTTATAGAGGAAGAACAATGAAGTTCATAAAACATGTGCTTTGACAGGGACTTATAAACCTGCAGATGCCACCGGTGCAGAGTATGAAAATTTGCCATGAAGCAGACCCAGGACAACTCTGAAGATATTTTCTAAAATTTCTGGTGAAAACATGGATTAATGATCGATTCGATTTTTTATTCAATTTGAATGTATTTGTAATTTTATATTCATGTATTTTTGTGTTTCATATTACAGTATGTACTTACAGCATATATAGTTCACTCACAGTACAGAATTCTGCATCAGGCTGATTACCTTTATTGTGTACTGGTAAGATCCAACTTTGGGTTGCCATGGAAATGTAAGAATATCAGGACTGAGCACGATGGGTTTATAGATTTCCACATCTTGTTCATTATAGGCTGGATTGGCGAGAGCAGTAACTACTCCACTCTGAAAGAAAACAGGATTATTTGACAAAACTCTGAAAATATGGCAGGGTACCAAGACAATACCACTCCACAGGCTTCTGAAGCAGGCCAGTTAATTCAAGGCTGAAATCATAACTCACTTTATCCACGACAGATTTGAGTGTGGCATCAATGAGCGTTTGGCCGTCTCTCCGTGTTCTCACACGGTGGTTCGATCCATTCAGTGAAGACTGGACAATCTCAAAGTACTCGTAGGGAAACGCGGCTTCAATACGAACATTCTGCACAACCAAAAACAGCCGTAAACCAAAGGAACATTACACATTAACAATGCAAAATAACCAAGCCAGATATAACGGCAAGCAAAAAATGAGAGCAGTAGTTACATCTATTTAAGTTCCTTTTATGTACCTTAATTTTTACAGATTTGATGGGTCGACATTATTCATTGGGTGTTATAAACACCCAAATTGTTTCTGAAGGTTAATAAAAAAAATCTGGACTTGGATAAGTACATTTCTATGTACTTTAAATCTCATCTATAATGTCTTGTCAGATGTGTTAAAGTCTTCAGCTGATCAAGACCGTTTCAGAAAGATTCTAGAGTTCCCCCCCAGGGGTTTTATGGGGGAAAACTCATTTGAAATGATTGGAATGTTTACCTTTTACTAAACCAATGCAGCAATACTGATAACCATCCCGTGTGTGTGTTGGTTGTGTATTCAGTGATATTTGTACCTCAGTCAGATACATTTTATGACCAGACTTGTCATATACTTCAATGGCGATATCATACATTCGGTCAGTTTCTAAAACCCAACTGTCTCCAGGATGAATCTTGAAACCTAAAATGGAAAATTTCTTAAAATTAGTAACTCCACGAGCAGTATAACTAAACACTGAATACAAAAAGTAAAGAATGAAGAAACAGACCCAAGTAGCCTGGTTCCACCACATAGAGAGTACTATTGGGCAAGCGGGACACTCCTTGCATGCGAAGGCCTTCAGGTTTGCCATTAAGGAAAACTAAGAGGGGTTTATTTGTCTGTTAACCAGACACTGCTACTCTGATGCCCAAGGTCATAATACATTGCTGGCTGACTCAGCTCAAAGATAAAGACAAGCACTGAGGAGGGGAAGAGGGTGGAAATACTAGTCATTAAAACCTGAAGTTCACACACAAATTACACTTCATCACAATACCATATAAATAACATGGCAAATTACACTACAGAATTATAATAGAAGCTACATATCAGCCGAACAATTGAAGATGTCTTGCGTGGATAACCATCCAGCTGTGATTAACACTGATTTGCCAGAAGGATACTCTTATAATCCAGCACCACGTTAATGTGTCCTAGTTGAATGGCTGTGACAATGGAGCTGCTTTGGTCCAGACTGGCCACAGCAAGATCAGCGTTTCCACCATGGCCAACCACACTGTTCTGAAGGTGCAGCTTATATTGATCACAGGGCATAGAGAGTTCTGAAAAAGCATAATTTACACGACAGGTTAAAACAGTACGGAACCCTTAAAACCCCAAAAGGACATTTTAAACTTGCATACATATACAGGAGGAAAATAATAACTTCTTTAGTCATCAATAGTGCAGTGCAATAGAAATCATCAGCAAGAATTAGGAATAGTATAAAAACTGATCTACAGTACTTTATATGGAGGTAGCATGCGTAGCAGTTACAGTAAAATTAGGAAAATTGTCTTTCTTTGGAGTTGAGAAGCATCAGACCTGTGATCTTGCCCTGTCTGATCTTCTGGACCTTGTACTTGATGGAGGTTCCTGCCAGTAAGTAGATGTCATGCTCTGGACTGAGCAGAATGTTCTCTAGAATAAGCAGCCTCACGTCGGCTGCACCCACATCCTGTGGCATGGATACCCATAGTTAACGCACTACAACACACATGCTCCAATGTCGACCAGACAGACAGTATATAGTATTAGTAAATAATGTGTATTCAGGGGCGTGGATACCATATAAAGAGAACAATTCTTTCAGAGCTTAATGCACTTTGTCCACTTCCTGATTTTAAAAATAGCCAATGAGGATTTGTGAAACATCTATTGACAACCTAGTGAAATATTTTGTCTGTCTGCCATTTTCAAGAGTTGAAAATAATTTTGCAAATCAATAAACAGCTTACCTTGTACAAAGTCTCATGTATTTTTGCCTTTAACTTAGCATGTCCAGTTTTCAGTCCTGACACCAAAATAATATCTCCCCGTTTTCCAGCACGCTCCATTTCGGAGATGTACCCTGGGGGCGTATATGTGGACTCTGAAAATTTAAGAACCCTTGGGAAGAAAAACAAAATGCATGTCCCACAAAATGTGAAGAACAAAATGTTTTCAAATATTTTAAACTCCAACATGATACATTTAACAGTTTTGTTCCTATAGTGTGTGGAGAGCAATGATTTGCCCAAACAGCACACCAACAGATTCCATTCACCAAAGATTTGATAGTCCCGACTCTCAAAACGGGCTAGAACTAATGATGTTATGCACCATTTTTTACAGAAACTTCCATAGGAAAAAGAAAAAACAATAGAGGACATGGACTTTACATGTTGCAGCTTTAGTTCGCATTTGCCGCCATGGCTGCTGTTGTGTTTGACTTCTTCGTTTCAGTCAGCTTGGCTCGCAATTGGCCATCTATGGTATCAGATTTGTGTCAATATAATCAAACAAAACTAAAAATTTGAGAGAATAAAACTCACTGAAGCAAAAAAGTCATCTCAACAGTAAAACTTATAACAAACAAATTATTTGTGGAATCACTGTAATCATCATTTTTGATATGTCCTTTTGTTTACAGTTCCCTCTGCTTCTTTCTCACCGATCAGACTTTTGTCCTCACTGTCGGCTTTGCAGTTACGCTGTCAGCTCTCTCGTTTGCCGCCCCAACAGGAGTGCAGTGAGCGTGCATCCGAGATAAATTCTTCATGGTTTATATTATTTTTTATACTATATTATTTTATGCTGCACTTAATGTCCGGGGCACAGGATAATCTGGCACAATAATCTTTAGAACCATCAAAGAAAAAGTAATAGTAGTTTGCTTAAGTAAACCATCTGCTTTATGAACTAATAGGTCATATAGACAAAAGAAGCCTACCGTAACGAATTATAGGAGTCTGAGAATCCATCCATGTCTGTATCCTTTACTATAGTCCAGTCAAATGCAAGGCCTGCAAGAGTGCTGAAGATATTCCCTGCATGAAAAGCAGACATTGGCATTTTCTTCAACCTCGAGCATCAAACATATTGATATGCAAGACTAGGTTCAGTGCAGAGAACATCCTCATAGACATTTTAAATTGTTTCATGATGTTACCAAACGGCTGCTGCACACACTTGTTCGACAGCCCCCTGACATTCAAATTATCTCAAGCAAAACCAGTTGTCATTATGGGTTATACACCTCCTACTGGGCAAAATTTTTAGGCACTTGTGAAAAAAATGGTGTAAAGTTTTATTTATCAATTAACGACATACAAAGTGCGGTAAACAGAAAAAACCTTAAAGGTCACCTTTTCAGTGCTTGTGCACATATGCTCAGTATGCACTTTATTAGGTACACCTGTATAATCCAATAGACCAGCTCTGCCATGAATTCTACTTTTATGAAGTTTATAATGTTGAGTTTTTGTTGACAGAACGGACGGAAACGTGTAAATTCAATTCTATGTTTATGACTGGGGTCATAGTTAAATGTGGTGTTGTACAGAACTAAATTATATTGAGAGGTGTTTCTAATTTTGGCTGCCCACTGCTCCTAGGGTATAGGACGGGTCAAAAGCAGAGAACTAATTTCGCGTAGAGGGATTAATAAATTATACAAAACGCAAAAAAATTAATAAATACAAATAATGCAGCTCACTACACCACCACCAACTATGAACTTGATGCTAAAAGATAGCTGAATTAACACCTCCTCTCTGACAGCGTAAAAAAACCTGAATGTTATAGTAAACATAAAGCAACATTTATGGCTGGTGTATTGGATTACATTGGATTGTACAGAGTGTACATTTGGGTCTGATGGGCCTACTAACACACAAACTGTGAAATAAGACAACCCAGTCCATTTTTTGTGAGCTGCCTGGGTCAGAAAACATGTGATTCAACAAGCCATTCAGATTTGCCTCCCCCTCTAACATCAAGTGGGGGCTAATAAGAATTATACCACCCCATCTGAGTATCTCCACCCACGGATTGAGAACTACCTTTGTGATGGTGCTCCAGTTATTTTCCTCGCAAGCGCCGGACCCGCTAGCATTATGTTGAAGCTAAGAGCTAAGCATGGGAAGTGCTCTGTTGTTGGCTGCACAGACCAGCACAAAAACTTTTAAAAAGAAAGAGGAATCAATACCAACTGTCCGTGACAAAACTGCAGACGAAGGAAATGCAAGTATTTTATAAATAATTGTGCTGTGTTTCTTTTGCCGTTTAGCACTAGCTAATACTAATGGTTGAGGTAATATCTTAGATGTAATTTTCTAGAAAGTTACTGGCGTTACTTGCTGCAGGATCTTCAATAACGTTTACGGTATTAGTTTGTTAGTTGAACTCCATCTTATAGACACTCTTAGATAATGGGAGAATAGAATGAGAGAATGGGTGGTGATGTCCCCACAGTGTTTCTTGCTGCTGATTTTATAGAGATTTCACCTCCACCCCCGTCCCGCATGTAGCCGGTTACAGTTGTGTTCCACTCGGGTAACCAGGGTTTAGAGTAAAATGTGCTTTAAGACCATCAGTAATTTGGCAAACGGACACGCTTTGCAGTATGTAGGCATGTACGTTACTGTGTGTGTCGCTCACTGTAACCATGGTATCAAGGAGGCACGACCGGAAAACCACAACCAGTTCCGGAGTGGGGCGTGGGGAGCAGCAACTCATTTGCATTTAAAGCTACAGACACAGAAACAGCCCGTTGAGAACAGGAGGCTAGAATGCATAAACTGAGTGGTATTTTCAGCAAAGTTCCAAGTTCCAAAACTTCCAAGACATGTTTTTGAGACTCGTATTACCTTGTTGAAAAGGAGTATAATATGTGACCCTTAATCAAATCAATATTTGGTGTGACCACCCTTTGCCTTTAAAACAGCAAATTCTCCTAGGTACACTTGTGCAGTTTTTAAGGTACTCGACAGTTAGGTTGTTCCAAGCATCTTTGACAACTTGCCACAGATCTGCGGATTTAGGCTCACATCTCAATTGCTTCCGTCTCTTCATGTAATCCCAGACTGACTCGATGTTGAGATCAGGGCTCTGTGGGGGCCATACCATCTGTTGCAGGCCTCCTTGTTCTTCTTTTCACTGAAGATAGTTCTTTATGACTCTGGCAGTATGTTTGGAGTCGTTGTCATGCCACAGACATATTGACACACTAATGCAGAAGATATAAAATAACCGTCTAAGACAAATGTTGTGAAACATCTAAAGTGCCTAAAAGTTTTGCACAGTACAAATTGACCTTCTTCGGGCCTTCCTTACTCAGGCCAGAAGAAAACAAAAATACAAGCCTTGACTCCATTCACAAGAATTGTGTTATGGCTACAGCTCTGCCTTATACAGAACAAGTGGAATGGAGTACCCAGGGCCACTTCACAATAACTCAAGGGGAAAAAATGACTGTCAAGGGCAAACTCAATCATCCTTTGAAAAAGGTCTTTAGAGTGCCATGGAAACAATACATCACAGAGTGCTTCTAAAACTTGGATGGATATACTACAATTGGCAACGTCTTGGCATAATAAATTTGGCCCAGAACTGCGTTATAATTGAAAATATTATTCCCAGTCAAGCAAGTATATCACTCTCTCGCCTTCATACCCTCAGAGTCGAATGCATGGATTTTCAGCGCGAGTGGGGAGTCCTCCAAGTGCAGCTCTCTGGTGGTGGATACTACCCGGATCTCACTGATGATGTCAACAATTGCATCACAACGTAGAACGTGTCCTGTAACTGCAAACGGGAGCACAGACACACAACAGACATGGAATGAAAACAGTTAAAGAAGCAGCCGCCTTACAAAATGGACAACCACTTTCAAAGACATAACCATTTCCAGTGGAACAACATTCTTAGGTTCAGAGCCAGAAAGATGATACAGTAGATGATGATAGACGGTGCAACTGCTGAGAAATGCATTTTATTATTTTCTTTACAATTGAATAAATAGCATGTCAAGTGTTAGTGAAGTCTTTGTTTAATTGCTACACTTTTCCCAGGAGCTTTGTTTCTGACATCCCCGACACTAGCCATTCCCGACTAAATTAAATTGTCGGTAATACCGACAGCCCCGGGACACTTGGTTCACAGAGCTCCAGCCACTGATCATGGCGGGCCCGTGGCAGATTCCCATGTGCCGCGTTGCGTTGTTGCAGGCTGGCGGCTTGGTGACCTTGTTACCAGTACTGGGACATCCTCGGTGGGCCTGGCTCCTGAACAGCGCAGGCTTGAACAGCGGCCACTGTCACAGGCTGTGATCTCCACCATTGTGGAGACACATTGACGAGCAGCGCACGTCGTCCACCATTACAGTGTACGTGCAGCAGGTTTGGCTTGTCATGAGGGTTTTCGCTAATGGTCCGTGTCACCCATTTGTGAAGTGTTTTCTCATGGGGCTACAATGCTCTGTGGGACTTGGAGCTGGTTCTGGACGCGCCCTTCGAACCCGTGTCTCAGATCACGTTGAAGCTGCTGTCCTTTAAGACGGTGCTGCTTATCGCTCTCGGGGATCTGTGCGCTCTGTCCGTGCAACCTGCCTGCTTTGCCATTAATGGCGATCTCAGCAGTGCGCTGTCACGTCCAACCCAATGTTTACACCTACGGTTGGGACGAGTTCATACAGATTCGAGGGTAGTTACCCTCGATTACTTTTTTCCTCCCCCTCACTAGGATGTACGGAAGGAGCGACTTCACTGTCTGTGTCCCGTGCACGTGCTGGCGTAACTACACTTCTATGAAGGAGGCGTAGCTCCTTAGGGTTTTATACCCCACCGGACACCATCAGTCTTGCTGAATTGGTTTCGGGGGACAAAATGGCAGAGCTCCGGGGTTATATAGGCTATGCTGCGCCACCGTGATTGGCTGAAGCGAGTGACATGATGAATTTCAGTACTTCCGCTTAAGCGGATCGGATGTATACCAATAGGAGCGTAGCCCCAGCCTCCTTCATAGAAGTGTAGTTACAAAGCTACAGTAACTCTTAATTTTTAATCTTTACTAATGTAAAGTGTGACAGTGGCTAACGGGATAGTGCGGTGCCGTGGGATTATTTCAATGTAAAAAATGATGAGCAAACACTGCATTAAAAGGAAAAGCTCATCACCGGCGTCTCGCTTTTTTTTTTTTTACACTTACCAACATCTTGAGCCAGGATGATGCTCGTCAGCCGGGATGGCTGCGTCGAGAAGGCCCGAAGAACAGCACTCCGGGAACAATCTCTGCTGCTATCTGCACCAATGGCCTCAATACTCGCAACCTCGGGTCTGGTGGAGGACCTAGGAGGCAACGCACGAGACATCAGGCTTTCCGTGACTGTTTCGGGACACATGTCCATGCCACGGTGTGTAATTCAACCAATCAGATCCTGTCTGCTGGGACAGGTCAACATGAGGACACACTACAGTGCAGATGAATGAGGGAAGAAGAAAACAACACTAATTCACCTGCAGTAATTATATTAGTTGGCATTTGACAATTACAGATCAAACATCTGCACTGAAGGTGGCTTTGCTGTTGCTCTACAGGACGACGTCCGTGACCCTTGAAATTCGAGATCTCAACAGCTGCTTCACATGATATGCAACACGCGCGCGCATGACTGAAGAAGCTTCATGAATTAATGAATTAATGAATGAATGAATGAATGAATGAATGAATGATATAAACTTCACTTTCTTGGAGCAGGTTTGTTTTTTGTTTTTTTACTCACCACCTGTAACAGCCCTGAGTGGCCTCCAGCGTGAAGTTGATCCTGGTGCTGCGGGCGAGCGGCAACAGCACTTTGGGGACGTTGAGCCTCGAGGCACCGGCGATATAAATAACCGACAACAACGTTAACGCCGCAAGCAGCGACAAGTTCGCCATTGTCGCTTTTCACGCGATTCGAGGAGGGCGCGCGGGTCTTAAAACACGAGCGATGACAACATTTCGGGCGCTGCCGTGCGTCGCGCAGCGGTGCTCTCCGTCCGGCTACGAGAAGGCGGCAGCGGCGGTGGCCATGCCTGAAGTCGAACCCCCACGCTGCCCCGGAGACGGGGTCGTTTGTGACGTGAAACCGGAAGCACGTGACATGGGGAGCGCGCGCTCTTCAAAGCGTTAACCCCCCCGGGCGAAACCGAAAGTTGCGTTGCATTTTTAATACGTTGACGCAGCGACGTCGCCTATAAGCTAAACTACACACGTGTTCTTCACAAATATGCGCCGTTCGTAATTCCTGAGGTAATTGGGGAAGTGACGTCACGTACGGGCTAGGGGTCGACGTGACGTGTGACGCGCGTTCTTAAAGGAAACCGGGTCGCTATGGAGACAGTGCGCGCGCGCGCTCGATATTTAAAGCGTCAGCCAATCAGAGGGCGGAACGCGGTGCGCTACGGGAGCGGGTGGGGGGTGTCCTTTCACGTCTCCAGAGCGGGAATGGAACAATATTTAAACAACATTAACTTATTTAAACACTTGGTGACTGAAAGGGCGACGCTGGAGATGTTATTAGAGACAGAAAAACATCCTGGCAACGGATTACCGAACGCATAACCACGTAATTTAGAATGTTACTTAAACTGGTCTAAAGTCATTAAATTAGGCGCAGAATTATCTGCGCGTTCCGTTGATACTAAATCGCGCTCCCTTAAAATTGTTATTGTTAAAAAAATTATTTTTTAAGAAACTGATATGAAGTCGACACCAACGTGCAATTTCAAACTCGTGTTTTATTAAACCACGCCTTCTCTTTAAAAAAAATCACGTCAAATTCTCGCAAATAATTGTATTTCCTGTAGATATTGTGCGTGTGCGCACCTTTTTTTGGGCAATGTATGTTCAGTCCCACTAATATCCTAAAATAATATCAATATACAGTATATATAATATGTAGGCACCTACTCTGTATAGCTGGAGAAAATAACATCCTAACATTAGAAAACATTAATTACCTGCAATTGAATTAAACACTTAATTGCTTGACGTGCCTCACACCTTGGTGGTCTGGGGAGAGAAGGAATCTCCACTGTAAAGCGTAACCCAATGCAAATATCCATGTTCAATATTCATCCTTTTTTTCTATTAGTTTCTATGGGAGTTTCTAGTATCTACGGCAGGGGTGCCCACACTTTTTCAGCTTGGGAGCTACTTTTAAAATGTCCAAGTCAAAACGATCTACCTACATTAAAAATGATAAACATATATTTATTTATATTGTGGCGAGCGCCACAGGGAGCGAATGAATAGAGAACACCAACGAGTCAGAGACGGGAGTCCTCTTTATGTTGTCCTGTGGCCCTTACACCGCACGACCCCAGTACAACTTTTATTACCAGGAAACTACCACACGTTAACCGCAACATACCGGGACATAACTCTCACCCATGGTGGAAAAAAAAAACACACACAAAACATGAACACGCATAAGTGAAGAACAACAATCATAAACAACGCTACAGAACATCATAAATCGTCCAAATAAACCCAAAACCCGAACATCCCCACAATCCCCCATAATCCCTCAGGCCTCACATCACTGATGACTTGCACTGAATGGAATCAGCCAGGGTCGCATAGTCTGGGCAGTAGCTGCTGGTAGCCATCCTCAAGCAGACTTCCAAATGATCATCAGTCATGGTGGAACGGTATTTGGACTTAATAATCTTCATGTGGGAAAAGGCTAAATAAGTGGAGCCGAATAATTCAGTCAAAAAGGTAGCACATTTCCTCATGTTTGAGTACTTTTCCTCTGTGAGTGAGTTCCAGAACTGTCCATGAGCCCTGGCCTTCAGCTGAATGGCAGCTTGTAGTGTCAACATCTCATCCTCCACTCCAGACGAGTTCAGGTGAAACAGTGTTGCAATTTTTGATGCGAGAAAATCAACCTCAAAATCTTCCCGAAATGGGTAGCACATAAATGTAGCGACTGGCTCGAGTAAAGCAAAGTCTTGAAAGCGTCTCTGACTCTGACACAATTGTCCCAATCTGCTCTGTGTAACGCGCACTGTCAAGTTGCGCACAAGCCTTCCTTTACGTCTTCAGCTCTGACGCGAGGTTTTGGAAGTTCCCCAAATCATGGCGCTGCAGCTTTGAAGACAAATGTTGCAATTTTTGTTTGAAAGCATTAACTGATCTCATCATATTGACCACGGTTTTGTCTTTTCCTTGCAGCTCTAAATTAAGGTCATTCAACATGTTGGTCAGATCGGTTAAAAATGCCAGGTCTAGCAGCCACTGATCGTCATTTAGTTGGTTGTATTCTACATGTTTTGTGACAAGGAGAAACTCTTATCTCCGGACAGAGCTCTCGAAGTCTCTGCAGGAATTTCCCCCTACTAAGCCATCTCACATCAGTGTGTAGCAACAACTCAGAATGGTCGCACTCAGCCTTCTCCAGATGCGAATGGAACAGTCGTCTTTGAAGAGATCTGGCTCGAATAGAACAGGCGATCTTCATTGTCACATCCATTATCTCTTTCATGTTAAGCATTTTTGCGCATAATGCATGTTGGTGTATTATGCAGTGATAATTGAGGAAGTCGGGGAAAGCATCGTCCTCCCTGCACTTGGCAATAAATGCATTCGGCCAGCCAACCATTGCGGGCGCACCGTCCGTGGTGATTGACACCAATTTGCACAGAGGGAGCTGGGTCTTCTCGATGAAGTTTTTGAAAGACTGAAAAATGTCCTCTCCCTGCGTGTGTTCTTTCATGGGCAGTATTGTTAACATCTC